>JAODAL010005213.1:0-22500 GCA_025379985.1 Phyllomedusa bahiana
AGGTAAACATACAACAGTGGATTCACAATACAGCAAGACAGCCTCAGAACTGCACTGTCAGGAGCTTATCTGCTAAGATGCTAATGTAATGTAAACAAATCACGGAGCTGAAAGAGAGAGAGACACCACAGCGGAAGCCCCAGAGCTGCATAAGGATCTTGTGACATGTACACTGAAATAAAAAAAACTATAACTTGTGATTCTATATACAAAAGAGAACACCCTATTTAACACAGCAGCTTGAAAGCTTCTTATGTTCCCGGTCATCAGTTTAAAGCAGGTATCTAATCACACTACAACTAGTTTATTCTGTATACAAAAGAAACATATTGCTAACCCGTCCTTAAAAACTTCTGCAGCTCAGTCCTTCAGATAAGAAGCTCTCCCTGCGCAAGCCCGTCCAGCTCTTGTCAGGCCGTATCTAATAGACTTTTTGAAGTAACCAAGGGCATGTAAGGAAGGCTGTAGCTCTCTCAGACAGCAATTTTTGTAATCACATATATTTAGAAAAGTGATTAAATACCCATTTTGGAGGATCCCACGTCAACATTACATTGTGGCAAAACCCCTTTAAGTAACTAAGGGCAGGTAAGGCAGCCTGTAGCTCTCTCAGACTGCAATTTTTGTAATCACATATATCACATATATTTAGAAAAGTGATTAAATACCCATTTTGGAGGATCCCACGTCAACATTACATTGTGGAAAAACCTCTTTAAGCTAATTGCGCATCTGTGGGACCACCTCAAACGTCGTGTTTGCTGTATTGACCTACCATAGAATTTACTGGGGAAACCAAATAAAAATTTTAAATGGGGTGAAACATACTTGTGCCATGTTTGCAGGAATTTTGAAAAACCTTATAAATCACTAAATAAATAGCCTAAATATATGTAGTTCTAGTACTGAAAAGCCACTATCAACATTACACTCCACTAAAGATAGAACAATTTGGGCACCATTAGCTTTTGGACCAAGAGGAAAATAACCCCACGGACAACCCACACTAACAATTTCACGACACAGGATTGGAGTAGTAACCACCAAATAGTGGCGATAGAAAGGTGGTAGCCAGTAAATGGAGTAATGAAAAAAGTACAAAAAGTCTTTCTCCCTCTCCCTCTCTCTCTGTAAAGAACACTTACACATGTACTCAGTTCTGGGCACCAAAGGAAGCTGAAAACACACATGAAACGCCACATACATAAAACTTCTGGATCAAGCCGGGTGCATCCGGCGCATATGCGCCCTAGATAGTAATGCGGTCCACATGCATTACTATGCAACCTGGAAACACCTGCCGCATGCGCAAGCCATATGCATCTCAAACATCCACCAAAACCCTGCACATAGATCTCACAGATCCTCCCAATACCACAGCGCAACTTAGCATGTCGGGCGCATGCACGATCAAATGCGCTCCAGGACACAAGCAAGAAGTATCACACACGAGGCGTTTATAGTCCTCTAACACTCAGACTACATCAATATGCACCTAAGAAGGTTATTCACCTACTGCATAAAAACTCAGATATGGAGTACGAAAAAATAATCTAACAATCAATAATTATCGATACAGAACAAAAATAAATAAACTCCAGTGACTTCAAATTAAAGTCAACCAAATGAAAATAAAGGGGCATAACCCCGGCCAGAAATTTAAGACGGATCCATTAATTATATAAGATATTACAAAGAATTAATTAAGAATGGAGGGGAAAAAAAAAACTATAAAAAACAACCAAAATATAAAGATTTGTTCGAACTCGTGGGAGATAGCATATGTAACCTACAAATCCACTCTGTCTCTTTCCTCAACATTCTATTATCCCAGTCACCTCCCCTGGCTGATTTTCGAATAACCTCTATCACAGTAAACTTTAAACAGTTTGGATTGTTGTTATGAAACTCATTAACATGACGGACTACAGGAGTGTCCTTCCTATGCCTAACATCCGCCAGATGTTCTCCTATCCTTCTTCTCAACTGTCTTTTCGTTTTTCCTACATAACCAAGTGGGAAAGTACATGTACAAAAATATATAACACCTTCGGTTTTACAGTTGGAAAAATCCTTTTGACTAAAAGACTGTCCAGTATGAAAACTGACAAAAAATTTTACTTGATCAAAAAAAAGGGGAAAGTTATACAATCATCCCCACATCGGAACGTACCCAGAGGTCGATGATCTAACCAGGTACCTGGCTGTTTTATGGGAGTATACATATTATAAATGAGGCGATCCCGCAATGATCTGTCCGTCTAAAAGTGATCAAAGGAGAGTTGGGTAGGATATTCTTAAGATCAGAGTCAGATAAAAGGATATCCCAAAATGCTTTAATAATTTCTCGGGCAGCTGTATGTCCCTGATCAAAATCCGCCACTATTCTGGCTACCTGTTTATTTTCTGCCTGAATAGATACAGTTGATGCCGAAACCCTAGATCTATCATACTTGGAAAAATTCTGAAACGCTTCATGAACAACTTACTTTGGATAACCTCGATTATAACAGCATGTTTTCAAATCTTTTGCCTGAAAAAAAATAATCACCATTATGAGAGCAGTTTCTCTGAACTCTGAGAAATTGACCCTAGAATAAACCCTTTCTTTAAATTCGTAATAAACTATTCGTCATTGTGGTCTTCCGATATGTCTTAGTATGCAAATTGCCTCTCTTGTCTTTAAAAATGAAAATATCCAAAAATGGAAGAGAGGATTCATGGATTGCCGCCGTAAATCTCATACTGATGTTATTAATGTTAAGTTTATCGACAAAAGAATTAAAGTCCTGAATTGATCCATTCCAGAGGATAATGATATCATCAATATATCTGCCCCACATCAAGATGTTATTCGCGTGGGGCAGACTTTCTTCGGTAAATACAATCGTCTCCTCCACCACCCCAGGTAGAAGTCTGCGTAAGTAGGGGCGCAGGGACTCCCCATTGCCGTACCCTTGAGCTGGTGATGGATTTTGCCATTAAAGGTGAAATAGTTATGGTTCAGCACAAACCAAATTAGTTGTATTATAAATGCATTATGTGCATAAAACTGCAGCCCTCTAGTGGATAAAAATTATTCCACTGCCCGTATCCCACAGTCATGCAGGATAATCAAGCTTAGTTTCATTATCCACCGTTATTCCATCCAGCTTCCGCAAAAGGTCTGGAGTATCCTTAATAAATGATGGTAAGACGGAAACAAAATCCTTCAGGACTCTATCAATATATATGCTAACATTCTGTGACAAGGAAACCACACCAGAGACTATGGGACGTCTTTTGAGTGGGGACAAACCTTAATGTATCTTTGGTAGTGCATAAAAACACGGAATTACTGGATGTTTAGGTATCATGAATTGACATTCATTCTTACAAAAACAATGCCCCTCTCAAAGGCATCCATAATGATAGTCGCAAGCTCAAGAACATACTGTTCTGTGGGATCTTTGCCCAAAATAGCATACGTAGATTTATCCTTTAATCGATCACCACGCATACCCAATCCCTTTTTTTTGGCTAATAACAAGTTTCCCGCCCATATCAGATGTTTTAAAGTTTTTACTTCATCTCCCTCCAGATTTTTTAAAGCACCTTTCATTTTTTGTCAAGTTTTCGATGTAAATTAATTTTGTTTTTTTAAAAGATCATTACAAACAAGCTTAAGGAATAGACAACTCAGGACTTTCAAAAACTGTGGCATACAAGACTTTTTGGTTTAATTTTTGAAACCCATCCAACATCACCAAAAACCCCAGAAAGCTAATCACCAGATGGTTTGGGGGACGCATAGGCTGCGCATACGCTGTTTTTTTCCCGGGTTTCGCGTCCTGACCCCATGTGGAAGTATTACATCTAGAGCATAGCCCAGATTCCCCCCGGTAAACCCGGAAGTTTTACTTTAAAAAAAATCACCTTTCTCCCCATCTTGCTCGGAACTGCAGGAATTTTTTTACCATTTTTCTCCTAAAAGAAAATGGTTTTGGCCCTTATTTCGAATAAAATTAATTTAACACATTACAGGTGACCAAATAAATGGCCTTGGTGAAGTATGTAATGTGTAGTAGTATAGTTTAAGGAGGACACTTTTTGTAGTTCTAATTTCATCACTCCATTTAGTGGGTACCACTTCTCTATCACCACCATTTGGTGGTTACTACTCCAATCCATTTATGTCCCCTGAGGAACCAGTATTAACTGGGGGAAACTTTGGGAAATTTGTATTAAAACGTTTTTTTTGGGCGTTATTAAATTTTGGGCGTACATTACTATCTGTTGGCTCAAAATGTCCATAGGGATTGTTCACACTATTTTAATTTTGGATAGGGTAAGCCGCCGATAGGTGGGATCGTCCCTTTTGGGATGGTTATCCCATCTTGGACAGGTTTAAAGTAGGTGTTTTTTTTATCTTTTGTGCCTATTTTCCTGCAGCTATGTGGACTTTGTTGGATCCCGGGAGTATGGGCATGCTATAAATTTTAAAAACCACTGTTTTTGTATTGAATGGACCATATATTTCCCCCGTGTGGGTGAAATTTTTAGTGGGGTTTTCCGTGGGATTTTTCCCTTTTCCAAAAGCTAATGGTGCAGAATCGTTCTATCTTTAGTGGAGTGTAATGTTAATAGTGTTTTTTGAGTATTAGAACTACATATCTTTAGGTTATTTATTTAGTGATGTACAAGGTTTTTTTTAAATCGCCGGGCGTGTTTCCAAGCACTGCTCGGGTCTGCTTTGAAAGAATTGACATGCAATTCTTTCGAAGACGGACGCGAGCTGCGCTATGGAAACATGCATCAGTTCCCTCGGGGCCTTTACAACACCTGAGAGAACTTACTGGCTGGTTGGAGCAGCAGACTAAATTTGAAAGAACAGCTGAGGGGAATACTGCATGCAGATTCTTGGCATTTAACTGCATTGCTCCTAAAAATCTAAATTTTATTATTTTGTTAGTATTTTGGAAATTCATCTTTAGCTTTTACCAGTGCCTAAATCCTTCTGTGCATACTCTTAACTAGATTTAAGTATGTCTCAACCTAAATCTGATCCCAGGTCTCTTCTACACGTTCCCAATGTTTGTGCATACTGGTCAACTCACTCGATTGGGTTGAGGTCTGGAGATTGTGGAGGCCAATCTAGCAACTCTACTTCATGGTCATTAAACCATTTCTTCACATGCTTCAGGTCATGGTCCTGCTGGAACACTATGTTGTCCTTTCCATACCCATAGCAATCGAGTGTACGAAGTAACTTATCTTGTAGGATAGTCACAAATAGCTCAGCATTGAGACCACCATCGATCCTGGTCAAGATTCCTACACCTTTGGCTGTGAAACAGCCCCATATCAGACTTCCTCCGCTGAACTTGACAGTTCCTTCAATTTCTCGATCTATTAGTCCCCTTTTCCATTGATTTCAAATCACCCATTTCCAATCTTCTGCTGTTCACTTTTACATACTTGTTGTGCCAAACTCGAGCCAATGCTTCTTATGATGATACTGAAATTGAGGCTTCGTCACCTTTGTGGGCCACCATTCCAGACTTGTGTAATGTGCATTGCACGGTGCTTTACCTTTACCAACTGGTGCAGAATCATAACCTTTCACGATACACAATGTGGCAACTCAGTTCTAATTCAGACAACAATGCAGTACCCTGCACAGCCACGATTAAATATATAACTTCCAAGACTACAGAACAGATTAAACAACAAAGAGGCCTCAGTACACGCTCAAGCACAGCGTCCCATTTAATCTACTGATTTGCAGGGTATGCCAAGAGCCGATGAAGACAGGAGCAATGTTCTTAAAAATAGGTGTACAGAAATACAGATAGGATATTTAAAAAAAACTCCTTTAAAATTCCTTGTGAGAGGTACAAAGTACAGAACCATCACAAACCACCATGTGCAGTCTACATCTTTTTGAAAGACCATATCTAAGACCATGAACCACCTCTTAGGAGGTTCATACATGTTTGTTTACATGGAAAAAAAAAAGGCATGAACTTTTATTACGATCATGTCATTAATTTTAGATATTTAGATTGAAAGGAAAACACCCAGCTGATTGAAATGGGGAAAGTACCCAAAAGAAAAGGTTTTGGGGAGGGGGGAAACCAGCACCCGGGGGGCTAATATTGAAAGGAATCAGTACAGATACTAAATGAGATATCTTGAAAAACATGTTTAAAATTCCTTGTAAGAGGTTTAAAAAAAAAACTAAGCAAGTCATTGGGTCCAAATGGGACACTGCTTTACTCTGGACCATATTCCATGGTATAAAAATGTGAACCCTTGAATGTTAGTTTACTTAAACTTTATTAAACTTTTAAACCCTTTAAAAAGGGGGTTTTCCCCGCTACAAAGACATATCTGAAATGATGGGACAAAAAAATAACACTTTTGCTTTGGGGTTGTTTTACCTAAATCATTTAGAATAGCACTATTACTAACAGGGGGTCTAAGCTAAATCTAAAGCCTGTGGGGGGGCCACCCCCCCTTTTTGCTGTGTTTTGGCCCTGAATTTTTTTAAAAAAACCCTGCAGACACCCCCCTTTCGGCCCCCCTTGGGGTTGTTTGGGCTGCCTGCACTCCTCACTGACGTGTAATAAAAGCCCTGAGCTCTCTCTGCTCCCTCACTGATAACCTGGGGGTGAAGGATCTGGGAAATTCTAGTCTCTAGTTTGAAAGGTTCCTCTCACCCCCTTTAAAACACAGCCGTAAACCTCTGCCCCCACTACCTCCTGACTGAGAACAGGGGGAGGATAGAGTGCATTTCCACATTTGTTTCATCATTCACGCTGTATTAAAAATGCTTACACCAATACGTTTTTCTGGTTACAAGGTTTTGGCCTGGGGAGGTGACAGCTCTCCAGCATAGAACTGACCACTGCGGGAGGTCTGCAGACTGTGACATCCTCTCCATTCCCCTGATCAACAAAGTTATGATAAAGTGGGGGGAGGGGATTTTTGATGTCAAAACCTTCATGAGAAGAACGCCTACTGACAACTCAACACAGCAGTGGCCCAAATATGTCTGGGATTCTGCTAAGCAATAAAGAAAGTGACAATGTGTGTGTTTTTGGAGATCAAGTAGCATGTCTTTATACCAGACACCGGTACCTCTGGCACCTGCTGTCAGGACGAGTAAGACCGAAGCCTCAGCACTGGATAATGACTTAATAGGTAAGTTTTTTAGTCTTGGAATTTTTTCCTACTACTAGATTGTATGGAAAAGCCTCTCTGTGTGGAGAGGAGGTGGTGGATGGAAGGTAGAGGAGTTTATGTAACACTGCCAGAGCTTTTCTTATTTTCCTCATCTGTGCACTAAAGGGTCCGTCCACCGGGAGGTTTCTTTGGCGGATTTTCAAAGGTTTTGCAAAAAACCACCTCATGCCCAACTGAACGAATTTCACCCACGGGTTTTCAACGACACGTTCCGAAAAAATTTAACGGCACAATCTTTTGCCGTTTTTCACGGAAGTGTTTCATTTTTAGGGATGGGGGGGCAGCGAATTCGCAAAACCCCAACGAACCCTCCCCCAAAACCCTTTTAAAAAAGGGTAAAATATCATCTGGATTCTAATCTGACCCCATTTAGATATCCCTGTGGAGTTCCCCCAAAAAATTTTAAAAAGTATAACATAAAAAAATCAGGGAAAGGTAAAAATTTTGACAGTATCAATAAAAAGTATTCAATGTCGACCGCTCAGTCTCTGCAAATTATAGATCCAGCAATTTTTCATCATTTTCCCCCAAAAAGTATAAATTCAACGTGACACATGTTTTTTTGGGGAACATTATGCAGAAAGATACGCACAGGCTCTTGGTGGTTCTAGTTGGTTTATCAAATGATGGTCCTAATCTTTTCCTAAATCTGCTTATATTATTTGCTTAGCGATTTTGTTTTTAGTCTTCTCTAAATTTGCAATTTTGTACATTAGGTACTTTGAGTACGATCGTAATTTCTCAGGTTTTTATCACGGTACAATTGGCTTAATCAATTAACAAACCCAAAGGGTGGGCAACTAAATTTAAAACCCGAAATAGGTTAATATGGGGTTTCCCAAAATTATAAAGTTGTATAAAAAATTTTCCCAAATATAAAAGTGAAATTTTAATTAAAGGTCAAGGAAACCTTTACAATGGGAGCCCGAAATTAGATCCCATTGCTGCCACTAATGTTTCACGAACAATAAGGGACACACAAGTTGAGGGTTCTTTTCGCCCCCCCGCCCCCCCCCCCCCCCCCCCCCCCCCCCCCAAAAAACTGCCTCAGAACACCCGAGGCACTCCCATTTTTTTTCTTCTTTTTTTACACCATCAGGTGGGCTATATTTACCTATAGGTGGGTCATACTTACCTACAGGGGGGTTATATCTACCTTCAGAGAGGCTATATCTACCTACAAAGGTTAAAAGGGGTTTTTCTCCTACAATGATTGGGTTTTTAAATTTTAAAAATCGTTTAAAAAAAAAGCCCGCTTTTCAATATATGTTTATTAAAAAATGTCCCACTGATTTTAGCTAGCCCTGTTAAATATTACTACATCACTTCCAAATCTCTAAACACTGACCTGTTTTAAACCTTATCTTTCTGGCTGTCAGGCTGAAAAAAAACCCCCACCTTTGAAACGGGTTGGAGCAAGAAAACCCCTTTCCCCCACAGAATGCTTCTTTTAGTAGAGGGGGGGGGAAGGGGGGACTCCCGGCATCTGTGTCCTGGGTCCCGGATTTAAACCCTGTGTGTGCCCTTTTCCCCCCTCTCTCTACACAGTTTAAAGTGACAGCCGGGGACCCTGTCCCGTTTCAAAAATCATGATATGTCCCCTTTTGGGAAAGGGGACTAAAACTAATACAAAAACAATCGGGGGGGGTGTGAATACTTTTTTGTTTTTTTCCCCGTATTTTGGGACACATCCTGAGTATAGTAAAACGCCCTTGTTTTTTGCTGGAGTGGGGGAGCTTTTTTAAGCTAAGCAGGGGATATGGAACCCTTGCACCCTTTCTCTGCTCTTTTACACACCACTTCACACTCATAGATCACCCCCCCTCCCTGCAACAGAACCTAAACCACACACGGGGTTGAACTCTGAAGCAAACCCCCCCCCCCCCTGAAATAGAAGTTACGTACTCCTGTGTGCTGAGGGGGAAGGGGGGAGAGGGGGGCAAACAACAGACCAAAAAGAAACCCCCTCAGTTAAACTTACCAGGGACACTGACGGGCTGAAAGTTTCGTAATGAGACAACCCTTTAAGGTATCCTACCTACCAACGGGGAACAATATCTCCCTTTCCCTTTTTACGGGGGGAGTTATATCTACCTCCCGGGGACAAAAATACACTAAAGTTTTTCTAGCGGGGGGAAAAAATACCAAAGGAATATGCAGTTAATCAAGCTGATAAATCACCCCCATTTTAGTTTAACCAAAAGAAACTTTAAACCAAGGTAAAAAGAAAAAGGAAAAATTCTGGTAGAGAAAGGATAACAGTGGCACTGGCCCTTTAAATGTGCAAGAGCCAGCATGCACTAAAGGTGTCCAAGAAAGGGGTGGGGGTTTGGCGGGGAAAATGCGGGCAAAAAAAATAAACCCAAAGTGAAAGCCCCTACCTTTTTTTGGTACAGTACTACTTTACTTAAAAGTCCTTCACATAAATACGCTAGGAATTCAGCAGGTAAATTCCAATCCTTTATTAGTACAAGTGGAAAGCAAACAAAAAGACAGAAATGCTTGTGGTCATTCGCTTACGTGTTTCTGACCCACACAGGTCCATGATCACAGCTATCAACAGCACATGCCACACTTAATTAAAACTTAAAGGGGTTGTCTCGATACAAAGATTAGCTTTCAACATGTAGGGAACCCCTAAATTAAGACATTTTTTTCCCAAAAATATTTTCGGAACTACAAATTGATTTTTACACCTTTTTGAGGGCTTCCCCGGGGGCTCTAGTGACCGACCCCCTGTACTCATTATCCCCGCGTTTTTTCTTCTCATAGCAGGGGGTGACGTCAACACACAGGTCCTTGGGAGCACAAACTCCCCAAAATGAGAGCTTGTTTGTTATCTGATCTTTCAGACAAAAGCCAGGAATTACTACTGTCTACTTTAACTCAGAAGCTTCCCTGGTCCTGACAGCATGAGATTTATCTAATTAGCAGAAGTCTGAATACACTGCACTCATATGCTAATTACAGACAGCTTGAACAAGAAGTGACAGAGCAAAGCAGCATTATTTCAGTCATGCATCCTATGAAACTTTGAGATGAAACAACCCCTTTAAAGTAAAACCAATCAGGAAACTTTACGTAAAAAACGTCATGCGAACCCTCCTAGTAGTTAACCCTATCACCTACTAGTTCCTATATAGTGTGAACAGAAGTTAAATGGAATAACCTGCCAATAACGGGTTGCACTAAGGCAATATCATAGTATGCTGTTAATAGATATATGTTAGATCCTTTCTGAAATTCAAGCCCTTTGGAAATCTCGTTTCAAATTCCATTATCCAAAAGGCTTCATGTAGCCTTACTTTTTTTGTCCAATCCCCTACTCTTAATGGTTTGTTTACCCTTTCTAGTGCAATGCATCTAAAAGTGGTCAGGGAACCAGCATGGACTTCAACAAAGTGTAGCGTTGCTCCCGACAGTTGGGATTGTGTGTTTTTTTTTATCCCTGTGACATGTTCTGCTATTCTTTGTTTGATTTTACGGATTGTGCTACCAATATAGAGTTTATTACAGGCTTCACATATAATACCATAAATTACGTGAGGAGTTTCACAATTCATATAGGTATTTAAGTAAAGTAGGTGTATGAGCTATGGCCGGCGGCTCTCTCCGTGCAGGATATACCGACCTTTGGCACCGAAGGACTCTATAGTGGGGTGAGCATTGCTGTGAAATACAGGCAGTCCTCGACTTACACCATTCCGACTTACATCTGTCCCCTAGTTACAAACGGAGACTTATGGGGCATGCTGGCACTTGTAGTTCCATGTTCCACAGCAGATAGTAGCTGTGGAATGACAAGTGCCAGCATGCCACAGCAGCACGAGGTGAAATCTTCTTAACAGGGGCACAGACAGCAAAACAAATGTAAAAACCCTTCCCTGCGCTATCCAAAACTAAAACAAAAAAACTTTTTTGCTGGAGTTAAATTTAATAAATGTACCTCTTCGGACTTGCATACAAATTCAATTTAAGAGCAAACCTACAGTTCCGTTCGTAACCCAGGGACTGCCTGTATTTCTTTTTCACTACAACACTAGTAGCTGCAAACGCTACATCTGTAGACAGATGAAAGAAGTGTGCAGCTCAGCTCAAGGTTTTTGCTTAATCATGTGTTTTACCTTTATCTAATGCAATGACAACATTGTTTGCACTCCACTAATTTTACATTTTGTTTTAAGATTTGGGCTAGAAGACTATCAATCAGTTTTTTGGCATGCTCATACAAATAACTCAGACTCCCAGCCCACTTTAGTTTAAACAAGTATCAGGTCTCAGGCCGGCATTTACATAAATCTTTCTGAAACACAGATATTAACCCACTGGATACAGTAATTGCACCATGGGGGTTAATGAAGTCAAAATGCACAAGGAGAGCATGATGAGGTTATGTGGTTTTGGCTGTAGGTTTTTCTAGGCCTCCAACTTAACCACTTTCTCAGTTTTGTCTGATTCAGAAGCGGAGTGATTCTCACCAATGTGGTTGGTAGGTTAGAGAACTTGCTTTCTGACAGCGTTCAGTAGGATTGTGCTGAACCGAGGTCACACATGTGAACAGTATGTGGAAAACACTGTACAAACAGCCATCAGATATGCAACATCTCTCAGCTTGTGCTCATTTTTCTATACTAAGAATAAAGTATGCATGGTTAAATTATACTGTTAAAATGTGACCAATTAAGTCACTCTCTATGTTCATACATGTAGTATGACTGTTCTAGCACTAGTGAATACTGATCATTTTATATAGGATTGAAAATTGTAAATGCATAGCTGGATTTTGTACGAGTTAGGGATAATGTCTCACCCTCCTAAAGACCAGTCATTTTTACAATCCAAATCCAGATCTGAAAAGAAAAGGGCTTGTATGGAAAACATCTGGACTTCTACATCACCTGCCCAGCAGTTTATAGCTTTTCTCTTGTATATAACATGAGATGGAGGAGGAATATAATAGAATGAACACTATTTGCCACTCCTGGTCTGATAGAGAGTCCAAGATAAGGCTGCTTGGGTAATGTTAGGCTCTTAAAACTGATGAGGTGATTTTCTAACAAAGCATATTTTCATGTAAACAAATCCCGGCAAACATTATGGAATCACCACATTTAAGGGATTATCTCTCGGCTTTTTAACTACGTAGCAAATACACAAAACATAGATCTGAAACAAAACCATGTTTGTTTACCCCTTAAAGGGATTTTCTCACTACAATGATTAGCTTTCAACATGTAGGGAAAACTAAAATGTAGACTACTATCAAATACATTGCTTTCTTCAGTTTGTCTTGTTGAGGAGCTAAAAGAGATTTTCTCCCTTCTAAGTGCACACAAGTTTCTTTTAGCTACCGACCATTTTTCTCCTCTCTCTGATCTAATTTGTCCCACCCATGGTGATATCACTCCCTGCAATGTGTAATCTGTAGGAACGGACCGTTGTTTAAGATAAGGGCACGTTTTCACTCTCTAGGCTATATCCACATGACGAGTATTTCTAATCGGAATCCATGCAGATTCCGACTTGAAATACTTGTCTAAAATCGAAAGTATGAATAGAAAAAAGGCGTAATTCACACAACACATTTTTCATCTTCACAAAGCTTAGAACATATTCATTAGTTGGTCTGTGTGGAAATTTACTATTGAGGTCAATTGGGATGGCTAAAAACCTTATGTAAGACACACCTCAAACATTTGTAGGACTAGTTTCGGAGTTTAAAAAAAAAAAACAATTCTAAATTCACAGGCAATAACATTACCAAAGCGGTTTTCAATGGCAGACTCCGGCAAGTACATTTTACTCATTGTGTGCACGTACCCTTAGAGCTCTGTAGTCCTGTGCACTACAGATTATAAATCTCCTGCAGTCATTTCCTTGTAACAGGCTCAACTAGCAATAGCAGAGCTGATATGCCAATCACTGCTGCAGAACCACCCATAGCCTGACCAGTAAGTGTGAGCCTGAAGCTGCCTGTGGCTCTGTGAAACTGCGAGATGAGAAAACCCCTTTAAGAACACAGCTATTTTTTGGGACCTTAGAACGGAGCGCATTTATTTTGTCTTGTCATCACTAACTTTCAAGAGCTGCAACTTTTACATTTTTTTTGTCAATTTAGCAATATGGTGGCTCATTTTCTGCCAAATAAACTGTATTTTTAATTGCAGTCTTCTGAGGTTACAAATAATGTATTAAAAAATTTTTATTTTGGGTGGTGGGGACATGGGAAAAAACTGCAATTCTGCAATGTTTTGAGTTCTATGTTTTGGGTTTAGTTTTTATGGAATTCACTGGATAATCAACATGAGATGGTAGATTTTTCGTCTATGCATTGAGACAATGAGTGATACGAAGTGTATACATTTTTTTTATCTATCTATCTATCTATATATTCATACAGAATGTTTAAAATTGTATGCTTGGATTGTTTAACGTGCAAAATTTTTATATTTTGGAAAAATTTGGAAAAAAAGAAGGTACAATAATACAAATGAAAAAATAAGTGGAAAAAAAATTTTTTTTAAAAAAAAAACCCCCCCCCCCAAAAAATTTAAAATTTTTTTTTTTTGGGGAAAAAAAAGGGGTTTTTTTTTTTAAAAAAATTTTTTGTAAAAAACCCAAAAAAAAAAAACTTTTTTTTGGGGGGGAAAAAAAAAAACCCTTCTAAAAAAAAAAAAAAAAAACCCCCCAAAAAAAAAAAAAAAAATTTCCCAAATTGTTTTTTTTTTAAAAACCCCAAAAAAAAAATTAAAAAAATTTTTTTCCCCAAAAAAAAAAAAAATTTTTAAAAAAAACCCCCTTAAAAAACCCCAAAGGCAAAAAAAAGGGGGGTTTTTTTTTTTAAAAAAAAAAAAAAAAAAATTTTTAAAGAAAAATTTTTTTAAAAAAAAAAAAATTTATTTTTTTTTCCAACCCCAAAAAAAACCCATTTTTTTTTCCCTTTTTTAAAAGGGGGCCCCCAAAAATAAACGGTTTTTTTAAAATTTTTCGGGAAAAAAAAAAAATTTTAAATTTGGGGGGGGAAAAAAAAAACCCCTTTAAAATTTTCGGGTTTTGTTTTTTGGGGTTTTTTTTTTGGTTTCCCTTTTGGGGGGGTTTTTTTAAAAAGGGAAAAATTTTGGGAAAAAGGGAAAACCTTTTTTTTTTACCCCCCCCCCCCCTTTTTTTTAAAAAAAAATTTTTTTTTTTTAAAAAAAAAAATTTTTTAAAAATTTTTTTTTTTTAAAAAAAAAAATTTTTTAAAAAAAAAAGGGGAAAAACGGGGGTTTTTTTTTTTTTTAAAAAATTTTTAAAAAAAAAATTTAAAAAAAGGGGAAAAACCCCAAAAAAAAGGAAAAAAAAAAAATTTTTAAAAAAGTTTTTTGGGGGGAAAAATTTTTAACCCTTTTTTTAAAAAAAAAGGGGGAAAAAAAAAAGGTTTAAAAGGGCCCCCCCCCTTTTTTTTCCCTTTTTGGGTTTTGGGGGAAAAAAAAAATTTTTGGGAAAAAAAAAAATTTTTTTAAAAAAAATTTTTTTTTTTTCCCCCCGGGGGCCCAAAGGAAAAAAAAAATTTAAACCCCCAAAAAAAAGGGAAATTTTAAAATTTTTAAAACCCCCTTTTTTAAAAAAAAACCAAATTTTTAAAAAAAAAATTTTTAAAAAAGGGGGGGTTTGGGGAAAAGGGGGCCCTTTTTGGGGGGGAACCCAAAATTTTTAAAAAAAATTTAAAAAAGGGTTTTCCCAAAAAAAAAAAAAAATTTTTTGGAAATTGGGAAAATTAACCTAAAAAATTAAAAAAAAAAAATTTAAAAAAATTTAATTTTTTTCCCCTTTGGGGTTTTAAAACAAAAAAAAAAATTTTTTCCCCCAAAATTTTTTTAAACCTTTTTTTTTCCCCAAAAAATTTTTTTTTTTTTTTTTAAAAAAAAAAAAAAAATTTTTAAAACCCCCAAAATTTTTTTTTTTTAAAAAAATTTAAAAAAAAAAAAAGGGGCCAAAAATTTTCCCCCCCCCAAAAAGGCCAAAAAAAAAAAAAAACCCCCAAAAAAAAAATTTTGGGGGGGGGGAAAAAAAAGGGGGAAAAACCCCCCCGGGTTTTTCAAAAAACCCCCCCCCCCGGGAAAAACCCCCAAAGGGGGCCCCAAAAGGGGGCCCCCCCCCCCTTTTTTTTTTGGTTTTTAAACCCAAAAAAACCCCCGGGGGGGGGGGGAAAAAAAACCCCAAAAAAGAAAAAGGGGAAAAAAAAAAAAAAAAATTTTTTAAAAAAGGGGGGGTTTTTTTTTAAATTTAATAAAAAAAAACCAATTTTCCCTTATTTTTTTTAAAAAACCCCACGGCTTAAAATGGGCCATTTGGGCCCCTTTTTTCCCCGGGGGGGCCAAAATTTAGGGGCCAAAAAACCCCCCTTTTAAATTACGGAAACCCCCTTTCCCCAAGAGAACTATGGTTTAAAGTCCCCCCCCCCCAACCCCCGGGGGGGTAATTGACATTTTTTGGGGTTAAACCCCCCCAAGTAATTTTTTTGGGGGTCCCCGGGCCCCGGCCCCCCCCCCCCCCCCCCCCCCCTTTTTTTGGGGGGGAAAAAAAAAAAAAAAACCCCCCCCCTTTTTTTAAATTTTTTTTTTTTTCCCCCAAAAAAATTTTTTTTTTCCAAAAAAAAAATTTTTTTTGGGGTTAAAAAAAAAGGGTTTTTTTTTAAAACCCAAAAACAGAAACGTAAAAAAACCTCAAAATTTCATTTTTTTTTTTAATAGAATTTTTTTAACCCGCGCATCAAATAGCTAACCCCCATGGTTTAAATTTTTAGCACTGCAGACATTTCAACAATCAAAAAAGAATTGCTGAAATCCTTTTTTAAAAATTTCAGGGTTTTATTAAAACCCGCTGAAATAGAAAAAGAAAAACTAAAAAACAGGGCTTTTTTTTTTTTATCATATTTGTTTACAGGAAATTTTGCATTTTAGGGTTGTTTTTTTTATGGTTTTTAAATGAAATTCAATTTAAACAATGATTTTTGAAAAGCAAAACTCCCCTTAAAGGCAAAAGGAAACCAAATAATTACATGATTATCTATAGACGACAACATTTCAAAATAAAACTCCTTTGTGGTAAATGTTGGGCACTATTACACTTTGTTAATGACAGAGATAAAGCTGATTCACAATGGAAAAGATGAGCATTCACTGGGGTTAGTTAAACCCAAAAGGGCCCTTTTTTAAGATCAAATAAAAAAACCAAGGTTACAGAAAAATTAAAGTCCCCCCCGATACCACACATCACGAGTTTAAAAAATTCTGTCAAACCTTTTGTTTTTCTTAAAAATGGTTTAACCAAAAAAAAACCACATTTTTTTTGCTTCAAATTTTTTTTGACATCAAGTAAAGGCAAATCTCATTGCCATCTTTTTAAGATCAATTTTTTAAAATCAATTTTGAAACAACCACAAATTAACAAATGCTCAAGACATAAACACACAATTTTAAACAGATATTTTGTACAGTTGTTCCTCAAGTCACAATGGCCTTAGGGCACAAAATTTTCACAATACAATGGTTTTTTCCTGAACAAATGTAAATTATCTGCAAACACATACACTACTCACAAAAAAAAATTAAATGCACAAAATGAGCCCATCTCTTAACTTTAGATTGCACATGTCCAACTGTTAAGCGTTTCAGTACTTTATGCACAACTTTCTGATCTTTAACAAGGAGATTAATGGCAAAATTCCCAACTGGTGTTTGATCCCTGAATCGCCCAATACGTTTAGGGGATCAAATTGAATTGGGATTTAAACAGTCCTCCTCATCATGCTGTTCACACTTTGACATCGTGACACCAAGACAACACCTTACAATTGATCAACAGTACCTCATCACTGTGAGGCTTCAAGCAGCAAGCTCTCAGAAGGAAGTGGCCACTGAGCTTAGAATGTCAGAGTGTCAGCAGCTTGGGTTTTAGACAGTCATACGTTGGTGTTTCGAGGAAGGGTTGTTATCCGTGTTTATCATGTGTGAACTGTGGCTTTTTGCAAAAAGGAGACGTTTTTCATCATCCACATGTTTTTCATTATCTTACATGTCACTCAGATTGGGTGATATATGCCCTTTGGTGTCCATGTAAGTTATTATATATTAGAGAGACAAGATGTGATGCAAAAACATGCATCAACCAACACAGATATACGATTAAGAAAAAGAGATTAGATTTGCCTGTACCTAAGCATTTTGTGGAAATGGGACATAGTGAGAAGGATTTGAAATTTATGCTTATTGACCATGTTCCTGCTAATAGGAGAGGTGGTGATAGGATTACCGCTTTGAAACGTCGGGAATTATACTGGATATTTTATTATAATTCACTAAAACCTAACGGTTTAAAAGTAGAATTTAAGATACTGCCTGGTATGTAAGATATGGGACTTGCCTCTAGCAAATACGGTTCTTTGTCTTTTCATTCCTCCTTCTATTATTGGTTGGATATATGCAAAAATAATGAATATAAAGATTGTTATAATTATTTTGCAACTAATTTTCTCTTTTTTCTTTCCTTAGATGGATTCTGATATTATGATTTTTGGAATGGATATGAAGAACCTCTCACCGTGGAATGATTTATGTTTTATGTTTTTTAAGTAAATATATGTTTAAAAAAAAATTTCTTGCCCAATTCCTCTATATGAATATAAGTATTTTTTTGTTCTATTTTATATATGCAGGTGGTGCACATATAGGTTTTTTGGCCGATAGTGGACAGGTGGGCTAGCGCTGCCCTTTGGCCCTACGCCCTCCTTATTATTTGTAGATTTTATATAACATGAGGGGTACTTCCCTTTTCTTTTGTACCCCTTGAAAAGCACAGATCTGGATATAATTGGAGGTTATTGCGCCTGTAACACATTATTTGGGGTTCAATAACATGTTTCCATGTTGCCTAGTGCACTTATGCAATTTTGCTGCTGTGTCTGGCTCTGTGAATTATCTCCTTTCTTGAATAGATGGGTGATGTGAACGGAGGAGCCTGCGCATGTGCAGTGGCATTTTAAGCTGTGTTTCTTCATATGTAGTGTGGGCAGCCGTTAGTTATCACGGCGCGTGCGCGGCTCTTTCGCGCATGCGCCCTGGACTGCCAGTAGAGGGAATGGGCAATCATGTGATGCGCTTACGTCATTGACATGCGCAATACTGCGGCGTGAACGCCGCTGGAGTTGGTTGTACTGTTTCCTATGGTGAGTGGTTCTTTGTAATATAAATGAGAGGATTGTTTTTTTTAATTGTTCACATATATTTGTACTAATGATCACATTTAGTAATTTGTATTTTTCACTGTTTATTGATAAGAGTTGTTGATATATTATGATATATTTATATGCACAATATATACACCATATGCACATTGATGGATAATGTATTTTGTATGATTTGTATGTTTAAATCACTATATGAAAGTTTGTCAATAATGTCAATAATGGATTGTAATCACGTTCATGGGTTTATATACCCCTTATTTTGTGTATATCACATTGCTTGAGAAAGACTCCACTGTGCGGTTGAAACGTTGCAGGTTGCATGGGTGAGTAAAGGACACGTTTTCTTCATTCTAATACGGAGTGCTGTGGATTCTTCGCAACAGAGATGCAAGACTGGAAGAGTCACAGAAAGGCAAAGAAGTGGACATCCTTTGGCTACACTACACACTAATCACAGCTTCATTACAATGTCCTGTGGAGCCGGATGATGAATGTAACACAACTCCAGGCACGTTTAAGAAAGGCGAGAGGCAACCAAGTATCACTTCAGACCAGATTTGTAAACGTTTATATCAGCCTGGTCTGCGTGCTAGATGACCGGCAAGAGTACCTGACCACACCACCAGGCAAAGGCATCTACGCTGGAAGGGACCAGTGGTCCTCAGTGCTGTTCAGTGATGAAAGTTGATTCACTAGGAGCAGAAATGATGGCCCCCAACGATGCTGGGGATGTCAAGGAGAGCGCTATGTATCATCCAGGCAGGTACCTTTGTCAGTCGCTTAGCATGGAGACCACGCTAATGTAAACGGTTATGAATGGTCTGACGTGACACTTGATTGCCTCTCATCTCCCTTTAACATGCCTGGAGTTGTAAGGTGTTGTGTTGGTCTCATGATGTCAAAATGTGAACAGCAAGATGAGGAGGAGTGTTTAAATCCCAATTCAAATTAAACCCCTAAATGTTATGGGCAATTCACGGATGAAACATAGTTGGGAATTTTACCATTAAAACTCCTTATTAGAGATCATCAAGTTGTGCAAACAGTACTAAAACACTGAACAGTTGGACATGTAAATTCTAAGGTTAAGAGATGGTCTCATTTAGTTCATTTAAAAAAAAATTCAAGAACTTTTATGTTCATCCTGAAATTTCAACCAAAATCCAAACATCCCTAGTGATTGATTGTCTGGAATATCCAACCAATTATCTTAAACATTTTACTGTAAAACATATGTATTAGTTAAGTGCATGCAGTGACTGTAGTATAGAGAGTTGCTACTACATGTTGTGGACTGCTCTTTTCATGTGCCAGGATGAGTGGCTACTTTGAACACCAGGTAAGGGCAACCACATTTAGTATTTTTCTGGTACATGGTATATAAAGTACATGACCCAAGGAAGTTCAAATCCTCAAAACAGAAAGGGATTGTGACTGTTATATGTAAAGATTTGCTTTACTTGCATTAGTATTGTGTTTAAAGAGGTTTCCCCACCAAATTTAATTGATGTGAGACGGTTCCAAATTAAATAATAAACATTTTCACCATTCATCATTATTAAAAATTCTGTACTATTTTTGTTTTAGCCGCTTCCTTAGTGATTCATAGTGTACAGCTTGTCTCTAGAAGATGTGACCACTGATGAGAGCTTATCAGTCCTGGCCGCACGTGCTCATATATCAACTCTCAGATAGCTACTGTCTGTCTTTTCTCTGCCTAGTAATTACACACGCTCACTGCTTAGCAAGCGTCCAACCCCAGGTGGGGTCATTGTATTGCCATCCTCTAGTACTTAGTCAAACAGTGCAAAAAAGCTATCATCATGCTATTTTATTTTTTTCCTCTCTGTATTGGCAGTTGACTAGAGTGAGCACACTTTGGATAAAGGCATGGTGATGCCAAGCCTGTTAGCTCAGTTCAAACAAATTATACATGTCCCCTTTTGAAGACACTGAAAGCTGATGAGAGGAGAACAGGACATGAAATGCCTTTGTGGCAAAACCCCTTTAATTTTCTTTAACCTTCATTTTGCATTATGTTGGTGACATTTTGGGGGCTTTGTAAACAAATACTAGTTTTCCATAAAGTTATAGTTTCAACATTTAATGGTTTTAATATATAATGGTTGTCCCAGAAACAACTAATATTGTATGTTGAGGAACCACTGTATATAATAAGTGAGTCCATAAAATGGGTTGTCTAATTTAGAAGATTCATAATAAATAGTTGGGCAGATTTATCAATACTACCTAACAGTGTAAAGTTAGTCTAGACAGTCTTATAATGCGCCACATGTACCTTAGTGTTGATAAATTTGACACATGTTATAACTATCGTCTAACCTTACACCTTTTGTAAATTGGATTATTTTATGCCGCTAACTGCGCCAACATTTAAAACACCTAATAAATGTGGTGTGAAGCATGTTTGCCATTATTTTTAGCACAAATTGTGCCAGGATTCTGTCACAGCTGCCTCGATAAATATGCCCCTCTAAATGAAGAGAGGCCATACACTTTTCAGGACTTTTATGTGTTATAGCAGAGAGGATACGCTGTGAGCCTCCATAATGCAATGCGCCTATTGAGGTGCATTACATACAGTAGTAATGATACGTTATGTGCCTCCATTGCTCCTCGATAGACGCATTACATACACTACCAAGGATACGTTATGTGCCGCGTTTACTATGCAGGTTATAACTGATGCCAGATTTTTGAGAGGATCGTACTTTCTCAAACATTTTACACTGATTTAATGCGCCTAAAAACTGCAGCAGTGCCGTCAATTTTTGAATATGTCGCCCTTAATGATGGATTCCCTCTTAGATTTAAAGATCACAGCTTTGGTACAGATTATACTTTGGTGTCCCAAGCCATTAGACATACAGGAGAGGAAGATGTCTCAGTCACCAGGATGGACCCTTAACTACAATTATGGGGTGCCAATATGCAGTCAATACTATAGCAGGGAGTGAAAGGATCAAAGTAAAATCACAATACACTGCAATGTTTTACTGCAGTGTATTGTGCAAGTATTCACATTTTTTTTTAAATGTCCTACTGTGGATTAATAATAAAGGTAAAAAGTTACCACCTTAACAGAATTGGGTCTTTTTAGGGCCTAGAGCCTGTTATTTATTAAGGAAAGGGACAAGTGACAGATAGCTTTAGACACCCAAGATGCACACTCTGCATATTGGTCATGCCACTCAGGCTTTTAAATGCTCAGACCATCTTACAATTAGTTGTCAATGAGGTGTTCTGTGACATTCTCAACCACAGTGTCTCAGTGTACTTTTAAGATATCCCCACTTTTTCAAGAGATCTTGCTTTTCGTCGTCAGCATGTACACGATGCTTTACAGCACCAGTTAGAGAAATGCTATTTTGAAAGATCCAAGCTTATCTTACCTTTCCTATTGTCTTTGTCCAAGGTCTGAACATAGTAACATTAATAAGGAAGCTTCGCTGGTCTCATCCTACAGATATGTAACACTGCCATGTTAGGATTTTCCAGTTCCTATCATCAATTCATTTATTACGTCTGTTTTCTTGTAGCTCCCCTTATCGTCCCGACAAATAAAGAAAAGGAGTTGTTGGTCTTAGCCTGAAGCAGCAGTTAGTACCTTCACTTTGTCTCTGCTCCAGTCCTCTCTTATTACAATGTTCTTAGGTCTTTCTCTGTTGAGGTTGATGACTCTGGAGCCATCTGGTCTCCCAAAAAAAAAAAATATTTTCCAGTAGAACAAAATTATTTAATTAGAGAATGGAAACTGCTGGAGTTGAAGTCGGCTTTGGAGAAATAGCAACATCTGCTGTAAGAGGTTAAATAATGATACAGATCATAAAACCCTACAAACCCTTTAAGTTACAGTGGTGGCTAAAAGTATTGGCACCCCTGCAATTCTGTCAGATAATACTCCGTTTCTTCCTGAATCACAAATTCTTTGGTATTAATATATTCATTTATTTTGCTTACAATGAAAAAACACAAAACAGAATGAAACAAAAATCAAATCATTGATCATTTCACCCAAAACTTCA
>JAODAL010005213.1:27500-146407 GCA_025379985.1 Phyllomedusa bahiana
TATGGCAAAATAGTAAATATAGTCCTTGCAATATTAGTCCTATCACAGTTCCATGTATTTACATGTTTCCTAAGCTCTGGACTTTGGCAGCATCTCCTCCTTACCATTTTTGTCCTTAATATACATATATATGTGTTCATTTGCTTATTACAGATGTTTGCAATCATTTCTTTCCATACCCATTCTTCCCTAACTGGTTATCTCTGTGATTATCTATGAAGAAGGTTGTCCGATCAACTGAAACGTCAGAAAAATCACATACCACATTACGACACTTTATAGTTTACTTTGTAAAGAATGTTAGATATTGTATATTTCACGTGTAATGACATTGTAATATGTAAATAACACTTTATCTGTTGTGGGGGTTAGCATCACGAACAGGTAGGCAGCAGGGCTTCAACAGACCGAGACAGTGACACAGAAGTAAAGTTCAGCCCAGGCGCTGCTGGTTTTATTTGCAGGAGGGAAAACAAAAACACAAAGCTTAAAGTTCACCCCAAAAAACAAACAAAATGCCGGCCGGCTGAGTTTACCTATACAGAGCGTTCCTCTTTTGCCCTGCACCATTAGACGGTCACAGCGTGGTTTCCCTCTTAGCAGCAGAGGTCCACAGGAAGAACAAACACAAGCCTGCAGGCCCAGGCTTTATAGGCCTAATACCAGCCTCACCTGGGGCGTGGGAATGGCCACCCACCCTGCTATTTGACCACTCCAGGAAAAGCCAACCCAGACTAAGCAGACTGGAACCGCTATACTAACACTGTGTCAGTAACATAGTATTACTGACACCTAAAATGTCGTCCTTCCTTCACCGAGCCCAGGCCTCTCGGTGACACGCAGCGGTCCAGAGGCTTCCTAATGCACATAAGACAGAACCTGGGGAAAAATACCTTCCCTCGGGTGACGTCGCCTGCCACCTTTCATACCCTCCCCTCTGTTCGAGCCTGTGGGGTCGGAACATTTGGCCCACCTACAGTGTGTTCGGGAAAGAGTAAGCATAGTTACCTTGTAACCTCCCTGCTCCTGTGCTCACTGTGAACTTGAAATTTTTGTAAGGTAAGGAACCACCTTGTGCCCCTTGCGTTCCTTTCCTTCGCCTGACCATCCAAGTTAATGGAGAGTGATTCCGTGGTTTTAATCGGAAGTGTCGGCCCCAAATAAGTTAATATTTTAAGGGACTCGAGGGCCCATTTAAGGGCCCAAAAGCAGTCTCGTTCAAGATGCTGTAGTTTTTCTCAGGCAGGGGTGAGTCCTACTTAGGTAGGTGCCCGGATGTTCCTCCCCGTCTATCTCTGGGAAAGCACTGCACCCAGTCCCACATCAGACGCATCCATTTTTAAATGAACTCCTTTTTAAAATTGGGAGTTACCAGTATGGCGTGTCACAAAGGGGGCCAACTTTAACACCTGGAACGCCCTCTCTGCCTCGGAGTTCCAAGTGACCAAAAGGATTTTACTGTGCCTTTGTCAGTCCGTCAAAGGTGCCGTATACTAGCGAAGTTCTGAATAAATCGCCGTGGTAGTAGCCCACAATACCTTAGAAAGGCCTCACCTGCCTTTTTGTTGTGGGCTGTGGCCATTCCTGAATAACTTGAACCTTGTTGATTTGGGGTTTTATAATCCCTCTGCCAATGCATACCAAGTACCGGGCTTCCCCCAACCCCAGGGCGCATTTCTTAGGATTGCTGTTAGCCCATTCTCTCAGGGAATTAAGCACGGCTGTCCCTTTGGGGTTTACGTGGCTGTCCCAGTCCTCGCTAAATATAATGATGTATCCAGGTATGCTGACGCTTCGACGATGGGGCTTGAGGATAATATCCATCAACGCTGAAGGTTCCCGGAGCCCCATGCAAACCAAAAGGTAAGCATTTTATATGGTATAGGCTGTCGGGGGTGTGGCAAAGGCTGTTTTTTCTTTGGCTGATCAGTAAGGGGAACCTGCCAGTGCCTTAGTTAGGTCTAGGGTGGAGAAGTACTAGCATGACCTAGCCTCTCAATTAGCTCATCTACCCTGGGCATGGGGTAGGCTTTCAAATTTTGACACTTCGTTAAGTTTCCGAAAGTCATTGCAGAAGGTATAGAGCCATCGGGTTTTGGTATCAGCACAACTGGGCTGGACCACTCGCTTTGGATCCTAAATAACCCGAGACCCAACATTTTCTGGACTTCCTCGGATTTTGCTCGCCTGCGGGCTTTGGGACCGGTACGGCTTCAACTGAACTTTCCCCCCGGGATCTGTTACAATGTCATGTTTGAGGGACATCGTATATCCTGGTAGTTCTGAAATATATCAGAATTGCGTTGCACCAAACTCTTGGTCTCCTGTTTCTGGGACTTGGACAGAGTTCTGACACACATCCCTGGGGGAACGACCTACAGGGGGCGCTAACCGCAGCCAGGGTCTCTCGATCCTTCCATGGCTTAATTAGGTTTACGTGGTATAGTTGTTCGGGCTTACGTCTACCGGGCTGGGACACTTTATAATTTACCTCTCTCCTCTTTTCGATTATTTCATAAGGGCCCTGCCATTTTGCATGGAACCTACTTTCTAGCGTGGGAAACCAAAAACAAATTTACCCGAACCCCGGGGTTGAAGTTCCTCACTTTGGCGGACCGGGTTATAGACTGCTTTGGGCCTCTTGTGCTGCTGTAGATGTTCCTCACAATGGGCATTACCGCAGCAATTCGGTTCTGCATTAGGGAGATGTGCTCAATAACACTTCTGTAAGGGGTGGACTCGTGCCCCCAAGTCTCTTGGTTATCCCGGAGACCCCGTGGACATCTACCATAGACCAACTCAAATGGGGAGAACCCTGTTGACGACTGTGGGGACCTCAGCACAGAAAACATTAGTATGGCAGCAGAACGTCCCAGTCCTTCCATCCTTACTGACCACTCTTAAAGCATTTTTTTTTAGTGTCTTGTTGAACCTCTCAACAAGGCCATCAGTCTGTTTGGGTGGTATACGACGTAGCAAGTGCTTGATGCAAAAATTAGCTTACACAATCTTCATGACTTTCGACATAAAGGGAGTTCCTTGGTCTGTAAGGATTTCCTTCGGTATAACCGTACGGGGAAAAAATCGAAATAGTTCCTTTGCAATACTTTGGACGAGGTAAATTTTGCAAAGAAACTGCTCTGGGAACGCGTGGCGTTGTCTAACAACCAAAAAAATATATTGATAACCCCTGGTGGACTTTATTGGGGCATGACCAGATCCATGGCCACCCTTTCAAATGGGATCTCTTGATAGGTAACGGTACAAGGGGGGCTGCGGTAATGCGGATTGGAGTGGTTGACTGACACTCTGGGCAAGACTCACAGTACGTTTCACCTCAACATGGATCCCCGGCCAAAAAAAACGTTGGAGGATGCGTCCTTGGTTTTTTCGGTTCCTAAGTGACCTTAGCACGTGCTTGTGCACAAGGTCCAAGACCATTCGTCGATAGGGCTGGGGTACCACCAGCTGTTCACAACCTCCCCGGACTTGTCGATTGGATAGCAGCCCCTTGGTAACTGCCATATGGGGAAACTCGGTATCGGCCCCCGGGTATTGGGGCTCCCATCCACCACCTTAACATTTTCTCTGGCCTTCACTAAGGTGGGGTCTCTAAGTGGGCGGTTCCGAAATTATCAGGGAGACTCCAGGTCAGGCATAGCAGCCTCCTCTTCCCGGTCGCCAGTCTCACCTGTGAGCACCCCTAGTGGAAAGTTTTCCCACTCTCTGGGGTCACCCAACTGCCCGAACCCAAAGCTTGGGTCAAAGGGTTCAGGATCAACCACAGACACAGCAATATCACGAACAACTTTAGACGTTACTGGATGGTGCCATAAGTCTCAAAATTTAAAGGGGAAAATCTCTTCCAGGATCGCTGTGTGCATTTGGGCCCGTACCACCCCACTTCATGGGAGATGGGCCCCAAGGAGTCTCAAGATTTACTACAGCGGTAGTGTATCCTTGGTGTCCCAAAGGACGCATAGCAACCCCTATTACGCGCCCAGTGGGGATGTTGGGGTAATCAAGCCTGGCGTGCACCATGGTGACCAGGCTCCCCCGGGGTCCAAAAGGGCAGTTATGGTTTAGCCATTGACCTTAATGTTTCACAGTGTTGGCCAAGTCTCTGAGGCAGTCTCTGGAACCCCACGGGCCGTGGAAAAACAGTGCCTCGCTAGTGATTCACAACTACATGGGCTCTGCGGTGAGGGGACATTTTTGCGGCCACATGTCCAGGTCAAAGACATCGCCAACATAGTATGGGCCCGCTCCCCTGAGACTCTGCCTGGCCTGGACTGTCCATCTGGGAGATTTCCTTTCCTCCCTTGGGCTCCCTCGGCGCTACCACCCCCTTGGGGCATCCTCAAACCCCCCCCCGGATATGGGAAGTTTACCGGAGACTCGGACGATTTTCTGTTCCCGGGGTTGGAGGTCTGGAGGTTCATCCTGTAGGGAAGTCCTCGTAGCTTGTACTCTCAACGAGGTTTACGAGGTGCTGATCCCTGGGGTCACTTGTCCGACCCAGCGCTGAATTCAGGAGGTAGGCAGCGAGAAATAAAACTTGTCAAGGACCACTTTTCTACCATCTGGGCTGGCGTAGACTCCTCCGGCTGTAGCATTTTTTCACCAGGTGGGACCCCCCCCCCCCCCGGTCTTACATCTGGGAGCGCGCTGGTAGTCGGTCAGAATAAGTCCAGTTATGCACTCGACGGGCACGCACCGTGGTGGCACCCTCAAGCGGGCCAGAATCTCGCTCTTTAACTTAGCATAGTCCTGAGCATCCTGCTCGCCGAGGTCAAAGTACGCTTTCTGGGGCTCCCTAGTTAGAAAGGGCGCCACTACCTCGGCCCATGAGCCATTGGTAACTTTTTCTCGCTCCGTACCTCTCGAAGACTCGGAGGGTAGGCCTAAACATCGTCGGTGAGCGTCATCTTCTGCATGGAAGACTGAACCGCGGCACGGGTGGCGGGAATCGAACTTGGCGTCCTCTGTACATTGTGCGCCACCGCCAGGACTTGCTCTTGGAGCTGCTTGTTGAAATGTTGCTGCTCTTGAAGGGCGAGGCGGTTAGCCTCTATCAGCAGGGCATTGGTCTCCGTCTGGGCTCTCATAGCCTCGTCATGCACCTTTTTTTGTTGGCAGTCTTTTTAAATGTAGGCTGCTGTTAGCCTGGATCAGCTGCTTCAGAAGTTTTCCTTTTGGTCGTCTCTGCTTGCTGCGCTGCTGCAGTTTAACCAGGGGCATAGGGTTTCCCAAAACTTTCAGACACTTTTAGGGTGTGTTGCCGTGCAAAAGGTTTTGCGTAACTGCAGCCAATGTCCTTTAAATACGTGTATGTCCCTTTAAGTCTGTTTGCCCGCATCCGGAACCATATGTGGGGGTTAGCATCACGAACAGGTAGGAGCAGGGCTTCAACAGACCCAGACAGTGACACAGAAGTGAAGTTCACGTCCGGCGCTGCCTGGTTTTATTTTGCAGGAGGGAAAACAAAAACACAAAGCCTTAAAGTTCAGGCCAAAAACACAAACAAAATGCCGGCTCGGCTGAAGTCCTCCCTTATACAGAGCGTTCCTCTCTGTCCTGCACCATTAGACGGTCACAGCCAGGTTTCCCTCTTAGCAGAGGTCCACAGGAAGAACAAACACAAGCCTGCAGGCCCAGGCTTTATAGGCCTAATACCCGCCTCACCTGGGGCGTGGAGTGGCCCCCCACCCTGCTCTTTGACCACTCCAGGAAAAGCCGGGCCCAGACTAAGCGTACTGGAACCGCTATACTAAAAACTTTTTGTCAGTTTAAAATAGTATTACTGACACCTAAAATGTCGGCCTTCCTTCACCGAGCCCAGAACCCTAGGGGAAAAATACCTTCCCTCTGTGACGTCGCCTGCCACCTTCTCACACTGTATATGACACCTTTTGTGATATAAATACACTTTTTGAAACATATTCAAGTATCGTGTGCTGTGGATTCCTATATTTATATTCAATAGACATTAAGGTGGAAAAATACCTTTAATAATCTGTTCCCTATACCTTTTGCCGTAATAATGGCTTATGTTATTTTTTATAATAAGGGATATCAACAAAATAATATGAGTTACTTCCCGGATCTGCTTGGACCTTCAGCTCAATTTAGCATTTAACTGACTTTGGACCACTCAAAATTTGGAAAAAAAATGACATAAAAAGCTGTCTGGATATTAAATCACGGTTAACAGTGCCCAAAACATTCAGTAACTTTGCAACAAAACAATGGTGTTAGAGGGTATGAAAAAGCAGAACAAACTTTTTATGACAAGTAAATTAGAACCAACAGGGCTGAGAATACAAAACTGCAATTTAGATACAACAGCAGATACAATGAAATTGCCTATCCAAAATACTGTTCCCCAATGAAATAGCTATCCATTATCATTATCTCCCTTTATGAGAAAGAACATTCTAAATGTAGTGCAGGGAAGTCTTAGGGAAATCCAGTTCAGCAGTGTGTTAGCACAAAGGCGGTTTTAAAATGCTTCGTAACTGAACGAGTTAATTTCTAACTACTATGGTATCAAATTAAATATGTTAAATGAATGCAAGTCCTTAGTTTACAAGAACAGTCACCAAAAATAGCAGGGAAAGCATATCAATACATGAACACTTATTGAGCAACTGCTTTAATAAGGTGATCATTGTATAAGGTTTGCAATTAATGGGGTTGTACAGTGGAAGAATATTTATATGAAATGTGGCCAGGGTGTGGGGGTAAAAAAAATTATACTTACCTACCTGTCCCCAGCTGCTGCTCCAGAGCTGCCCAGGACCTGCTCCTTTGCACTTTCAAAATCTTGTCCCGACACAGAGATGAGTGTCATACTCCATTCACTAACAATAAAGAATGGTAACCTAGAACTAAAGAGACGCATGACCCAGGAAGCTTTGGAGTAGCAACAGTGGCTGGGAAGGAAGAATGGGGGAAGGGGGGCAACAAGCATAACTTTTTTATTTTTTTTTCTTACCATTGCAGCTGAATTTTCTTCTGCTGGACAACTAATTTAAGTGACAGTGCAGCTTATAGTGAACTATTGCTTAAAGAGGTTTCGCCACGATGTAATGTTGACGTGGGATCCTCCAGAATGGGTATTTAATCACTTTTCTAAATATATGTGATTACAAAAAGTGAAACCTCTGAGAGCTACAGCTTTCTTTGTATGTCCTTAGTTTCCTGACAGTTTACATTAGACACGACCAGGACACTGACAGGAGCTGATCTGGCCACGCTTGCGTTGTCTGCACTTCTTATCTGATGACAGGGAACATGAAGGAGCTTGCAAGGGACTGGAGAGAAAAAGCAGTGAATGAGCCTGTGTCTTTTGTATAGAGAATCCACTGGTTGTAACGTAATTATTTGAGTAAACATTGCAGACGCTTCCTGCTCCCTAGCTCTCTCACAGCACCCCTCCCTCTCCCCCATGACTCAGCATGCTGAGTTAATCTTCTCTCCTGAACAGATAAGAGGTAAGGAACTCACTTCTTGGCAAAACCCCTTTAATGTAGGTTAGCAAGAAACACATATGACTGCAGCAAAGACAAATAGAAATAATGTGATTATTTGAGTAGCATAGTTATTTAAAGCACTCGGTCTACAAAATTACATGAATTAAGACTTACCTTAGATAGAGTCTTGCCATTTGCAGTGAGAGTGGCTAGTCCTGCACAACACACCAAGGCACTTGAACTTGACAGGCCAGAACTTGATGGAATGGTTCCATCCACCAAGCAATTCATCCCTTTGGGGCTGTCCAGACTGAAAAGCTCCTAGAAAATATAAAAGGTAAAGTTATTCTAGAATAATAATGAAACAAAAGAATGTTAAAAAAACCTAGCGCATACTTGTTAGGCAAATGATTAAGCAATGCATCAGAATGTATGAATTAAATGTTCTTATCACAATCTGAATCATGAAGAAAACCTATTCAAAATTCTGAAATGCATCAAATAATATATACCGTGTTTATACTCATGTAATGCGAGTTTTTCAGAACAAAAAAATGTGGCTGATAAATGTCCTCAGCTTATACTCGTGTCACTGTCGGCGTCAGGTGCCTGCAATGGCCGGGGCTGGCAGGACACTTCAGTGTATGCGGATTCTGGGAGGAGCATATACCGAATCCCGAGTCAGCCGACAGATCTGTCGTTGGTGGCCAGGCACTGCGGTGATCTCTTCACTGTTATGCGACTCTTCTGGAGCGATACAGGGGAAATAATTACTTCGGCGCTGCAGAGGGCTATGTTCATGCCTGCCTGGTTGGCTGATGACATCACGCCGCCTGTGCCGGAAAACGGAGCGCCCGGGGGTCAGAGCAGCAAGGGAGCGAGGTAAGTACTTGTATTTTTTTTTTTTTTTTTTTAAACCTGCCTATAACCTGCATATGGGTGATATTTACTGTATAACTGCCTATGGGGAACATATACCTGCTTATACATGATTATAACTGCCTATGGGGACATTACTTGCCTATACTGCCTTGGGACATATATCTGCCTACAACCTGCCTATGGGGACATATACCTGCCTATAACCTGCCTATGGGGGACATAAACCTGCCTATACATGCCAATGGGGAACATTAAACTGCCTATAGCTGCCTATGGGGCACATTAAATTGCCTATACCTGCATGGGGGACTTATTACCTGCCTATGGGGGGGGGGGGGACATTAAACGGCCTATACCTAAATATGTAATTTTATCGGTATCCATTTTTATTTTTGAAATTTACCAGTAGCCGCTGCATATTCCACCCTAGGCTTATACTCGAGTCAATAAGTTTTCCCAGTTTTTTGTGGCAAAAGTAGGTGCCTATTTTGAGGCTTAGGCCCCGTTCACACGGCTTATTTGCCTGACGGATTGGCGCCGTATTCCGCGCCGGATTTGCGCTTCAATACGGCGCCAATCCGTCGGAGTCATTACGGTAATCCACTGTTCTCATAGAGAACAGTGGATTCGTCGCTCCTTCCCCGCTCGGGCAAATCCGCGCGGGGGGAGAAAGGGGGACATGTACATTATTTACGGGCGCGAACGCGCCGTAAACAATGCAGGGTTTCTATGGGCCGGAAGCGGCGCCCCCGCCGCGCTCCGGCCCCCCGCCCCTTTCCTGCCCTTATTCACGGCGGATTTTTTGTGTTTCAATACGGCGCACAAATCCGTCGGGAATAAGCCGTGTGAACACGGCCTTATAGTCAGGTCGGCTTATACTTGAGTATATATGGTAATCCCTAAATTCTCTGACAACAAAGGTGTGCAACAATAACATAATAGGTTAAACTAGTTTGGCATGCTCACAGTTAGGCCGTGTTCACACGGCTTATTCCCGACGGATTTGAGAGCCGTATTGAGCTCACAAATCCGCCGTGAATAAGGGGCGGACGGGGGGCGGGGCGGGAGCAGACTTGCATTATCCACGGCGCGTATTGCACCTGGATAATGTACATGTCACTTTCTAACCGCCCGGCGGGATTCGGCGAGCGGGTAGGAGCGACGGAATCCACTGTTCTCTATGAGAGCAGTGGATTACCGTAATGACTGCGACGGATTGGCGCCGTACTGCAGCGCAAATCCGGCGCGGAGTACGGCGCCAATCAGTACCATAAGAAGCCGTTTGAACGAGGCCTTACTGGGAAATAATGGAATTACCTTTTAGCACACTTGCTTTTATGAGTATTATACTGGATTTACTCATGATAAGGAGACCAAGGCATTATTAGGCTATGTTCACACGGCTTAACTGCGGGGCGTAATTACGCCTCACAGTTACACCGTGTGGCCGGGGGCGGGGCAGGAGCGGGGGGCCGGAACCTCGCTGGCCCATAGAGAATCACTACTAGCGGCGCGTATACGCCGCTAGAAAGTGACATGAGAATTATCTCCCCCCTCGGCGTATTCGCCGAGCAGGGAGAGGAGACGTAATCCATAGTTCTCTATGAGAACTGTGGATTACCGTAATGAATGGGCCGTTTTCAGGCCGTAATTTGCGCACTTCGGCGCATAATTACGGACCGAAATACAGCCCATTTTAAGCCGTGTGAACATAGCCTTAACCTCTTCCTGGAGAACGGTCAGAATAATATGGCTACGTTTTTTCCCTCCTCACTTTCCAAAAGCCATATACATAAACATATGAAGACTTTTATGGGACAAGATGTACTTTCTAATGGTGTCATTGACCGCACCATAGAATACACTGGAAAATAGCAAAAATATTCTAATTGGGGAAAAATGTGAAAAAATTGACTCACACCATGTTTGCGGGGATTTGGTTTTTACAGCGTATACTCTTTGATATAAATTATGTGTTATCTGTATTCTACAGGTTGATAAAATTCTGGCAATACCAAATATATATGATTTCTTTACGTTTTAATACTGTAAAAAAATTCAAACATTATTTAACACACCTTTTTCTGCAATCAATAACTTTTTTGTACTTCCCCCCTATGGACCTGAGTGAGGGTGCATTTTTTTTTTGCACACAGAAATGTACTTTTTATTGGTACCATTTTGGGATAGATGCCACTTTTTTACCAGTCTTTAGGGGACATGAAATGACCAAAAATAACCCGCAATTTTGTCGTTTGGAATTTTATTTCTTCTACAGTGTTCACTGTATGGGATAAATGATCACATTTTTAATAGATCAAACTTCTACGGACACAGCAATACTAATTACGTGTAACTTTTTAGTATTTTTTTTTTTATTTGTAAAATGGCAAAAAGGGGGGGGGGGGTGATATTACATTTTAATATACATTTTTTTTACACTTTATAACATGATTATTTTTTACTTTAACATTTAGTTCCCCTAGGGTACCTCACTCTTAGGGGGCACAATCTTTAGCATACCCTTCAGCATTTCTGCTTGGGGCAGGAAGTGGCAAAACGGGATTGGTTAACCAATTGGAATGTTGCAAACTCGCCACAGAGGTGCCAAAGTGAGAAACGGTGCGCTGTTATATTTGGAGACACAGTTACCAGTCATGTCTCATATATTCATTATGTCATATTTCCCATCTAACAATATTCATTCTAATTCTTTAATGTTGTTGGTGTGGCTACTGGCATTACTAAACTTTACCGTATTTTTCGGACTTTAAGGCGCGCCTAATGTCAGGAAAAGCTGAGTGGTGTCTTATAGTCCGAAAAATACGCTACCCGTATTTCTCAGACTTTAAGACACGCCAGACTATTAGGTGCGCCTAATGTCAGAAAAGCTGGGTGTCGTCTTATAGTCCGAAAAATACGGTATGTGCTTTTCTGCATCTCTGTTTTCATCACAATTAACTGTCCTAACTTCTTCATTTCATCCCTAGTTTCATGTCTTAGATCCAGGTCACTATCTACCCCACTTATACTATAATTGATCTCTCTCCAGTCCCCAATTTAACACACCTACATCCTTCTAGTCATCTCCCCTCCTCCAAAAAGCAGCATCCTCCCTGTTTAGGCACAGCTCACCCATATCATAAAACCTGTAGCCAACAAAGTTCTGCCCAGGTTCCCAATAATCTGAATCCATCCTTTCTTACCTAATTATTGATCCATTTTACTTTCCTCATCTCCCACTGCCGCTCTAGTGTGGTACATTGTAATAATAGCATTTTAAAAGACATTACATTTGAGGTCTTTGACTTAAATTTACTACCCAAGTTCCTAAATGTTTAAAAAACTTTCACTGACCTCCAATAATGTTACTGTTGTCAAAGTGCATTATGACATATGGGTCTATCTCCAGCCCATTCCAATACAGCGGTCCCCCAAGATACAATATAAATTAGTTCCAGAATGACCAGTGTAAGTTGAAACCATTGTATGTTGAGACCATAACTTTATGGAAAACTTTTAACTGGTTCTGAGGCCCCAAAATGTAACCCAACATAATTCAAAATGAAAATGAAAGAAAACTTAGCAGATACCAAACATGAATAACGTAAATCCTTACACCTGTCAGAAAAAGCTGTTGGAAGCTGGAAATCCCTTTCTATTTTGAGGACAGGAGGCTCTTTGGGTCATGCGCTTAATAGGGCCCTCATTTGGTGCCCAAAGGAGCCACTCATCCTGGCACATGTAATAATAGTACAAAACATGCAGAACCGCACTGTTGAGTGGAGAGGCACAACAAGACCGCCAATCACTGCATGCACTGCACTAATACAGGTGTTTTACAAGTAAAATGTGCATGACAATTGGCTGGATTAGTGGCTGCGACATTGTATCTTGAGAACATACTCAAAATATAATGTCACAAGAAACACCACTGTTTGTTGAAAATATTGTATCCTGAGGCCATTGTAACTTGTCGGACCATTGTAATCCGATATGTGAGATGTTAAATCAAGCACTGGGAAGATAAAGCACTGTTTGGTAATCATGGTCTTTGATTTATCCATGTATTTTGTAACAGTGAATCACAATGGATTTCATTGTTTTTTGCCATACAGCTAAGACATACTTCTTTTTAGTGCATACTGTAAAAATGTGGAAAACATGGCAAAATATACGGTATGTGTGTTATTTAAGCAACCTTTTTACTTTAGTAGAAATACATGATTTGATCTGAATAAAATTAAAAAAAAAAAAATATATATATATATATATATATATATATATATATATATATATATATTATATATATATATCTATATATTATTATATATATATTATATTATATATATATACTATATATTTATATATATATATATATATATATATATACACATATATACATACAGACATACATCTGCCTGTGGACGCCAAAGGACACTCTTTGGCATTTATCCGGCACAAAAGGCACATCACTGAAAAATAAAATTTACCGGTGTTTAATACAGCAGTTACATACAAATGTTCCCTGGAGTAAGATGTATTTTAAGTAATAAGTACTTTATTGAGGCATCTTCCGTTTAATATACTTGCTACATCTGTGGTTGTCCATGCGCCACAGATTGAAATCCAGCACAGTAAGGCCTCGTTCACACGGCTTATTTGGGCACGGATTGGCTTCAGTACGGCGCCAATCCGTCCCTGTCATTACGGTAATCCACTGCCTCATAGAGAACACTGGATTCCATCGCTCCTCCCCGCTCAGCGAACCCGCCGCGGGGGGAGAAACTGACATGCACATAATTTACGGCGCGTACGCGCCGAAAACAATGCAAAGTCTAAGGGGCCGGGAGCGGCGCCCCCGCCGCGCTCTGGCCCCGCCCCCGTCCCGCCCCTTATTCACGGCGGATTTGTGAGCTCAATACGGCTCACAAATCCGTCGGGAATAAGCCGTGTGAACACGGCCTTAGCTTACATTTCCGCTACAAATTAAGCAACATAGGCACAGTACCGCCAGCTCAGTCTCACCCACTTTCCTCAGCACATTGAGATAATGAGAAGGGCACTGCTTGTGATTTTGTACACCAGAAAACTTGTGTATAAGGCTTACCAAATTCACCCCATAACAGTAAAATAAAAGCACCTGTATCTAGGAGGTTCAACTGCTTTCTAGCAAAAATGAAGAGACCATGGGGCCAAAAAACATTTTAAACTTATCCATGATAAGGTAAATGATGAGTATTTGTAAATGGTTACATTTAATTTTACTAAATATGCCTAGAAATGCTGTAGTCAACCAACATGATAAAGAAAAAACGTGGCACAGTTGTAAATACGTTTAGAAAGTAAGGGTATATATACATGTAGCAGTGGAATGAGCCACAATGGGCAGCAAATTATTGGAGATTTTCTATGTGGCTATGCGTCTTGCATAAGTAAAAGAGGGTAAAAACCACCAGTCTCACAGTCAACAACTGTATTGTAAAACCATATGTGATGCCGCTCTGAGCTTCATGGCACACTTCTGCTAAGTGTATGGGTATCCTAAAGAAAGCTCTCTCTAAAACCAACCAACAGCAGCACTAAACATACGTACGTGTCCACAGTAAATGAAGTGACAAAGTTATATGTGTTGACATTGCAATCTCTGCTAGCTGTCACTGGATTGAAACCTTCCTGTTCATGACCTTCATGACCAGCTGACAGACATGGATTGCATAATATTATTGGGACCCTTCCATCCAAAGGGGCTATTTTTGTTAAAATCAATATACCAGGAAAACTTTTTTTTTTTAGAATTTTGGCAGTTTTTTTTTTTATTATTTCAGCAGTCCTTTGCAAATTCAATAATATATAAAATCTTGTCCTTCTATAGTAAAGGGATAAAACTCCTAAATAGCAGGCTAGACTCATCTCGACTTACTGGTGCGAAAAATGCTTATCTGCATGTAGTCTCCTTACAAATAGTAGAAATAACATAATGATCGCTCTATTGTTCTCTACACAAGATTAGATAAACATGAATAAACAGACAGGGCAAAGACAAGAGCACTACATGAAAGGATAATGGGTTAATCGTTTTCTGTACTGGGTGGGTGGTGTTCCAGTTTCATTCACACTTATGAGGTCCTACTAACTAGCTCCAATATACTGTAAAAAGCCATGTACCTGACATATGACAGGGTTTGGAGTGTGAACAAGAATATTCCAATTCCCTGCCAACAGTCAGAGATCCTACAAATGGTGAGGACCTGAAACACAAAACGTACATTTGGCTCAGTAGAAGAAAGGAAGCTAATACAGAAATGTGTTTGCGGTGAATTTTTGTCTTTTCACATGTTCACCTGCATTTATGCTTCCATCACATGGTGCATTTGTCCACAGAAAATGTTCTTTCTACCAATAAAGCAGCACTTATGTATTCTGCACCATCTTCACTTACACAAATGAATGCAAGAACAATCTTTATTCTACAGCAGCTACAGAAATGCCTTTTGGAGTTTCGTGCTATTTTCAGAAAGTTGTCTAATGTTACAGCTTATGTTAATGCCGTGCCTTGGCTTGGAACTACAGTTCCACTGTCGCGGATATCTCAAATATTGTAGGATAAAGCCCACCTGCTTCATGTGTGTTATCTTAAAAGCTCAGTATACAACAGCTGATACCCTTAAGCCGTGTTTGTGTTAAACAGGCAATCATGCTGGCTCTGCAGCTTTTTAGTTTGGTTTGGGGTGGTTATTTTTATAAGGTTCAATTGCAGAGGTTCAAATCTACATAACAGTTTCAAAGCAAATAGAAATGAAACAGAGATGTTCTTTTGCCATTAACTTTACAGTTGCTGCTTTTATAAACATTTTAAGGGTCTTTTACTAACTGCAAACATACAAAAGGCAAGCACTTTTTACTGGGCACCTATGCTAATCACTAAAGGTATGTTCACACGGCGTGTCGAGTCCGTGTGAACATACGCTTTTAGATACGTGTTTGGATCCGTTTGTCAGACCCAAACACATATCTAATAATGAGCAATGTGATTTTACATTGCTTTTAACTTGAAACACGCATCGGTGTTCACACGAGCGATCGCCGATGCGTGTCTTATTGCGTCTTTCGGATCAGTCTTTGAGATCTATTCCAAGAATTGACATGTCAGTTCTTGGTCTGAAAGACGCAGCAGGAGCCCTATATTAAATTATAGGGAGCGATCCTGCTGAATTCCACGCTGCATTTTTGGATGTGATTTTTGGATCCACAAGGAGCCAAAAACGCCGGGTGAATGGCCCCTAATGCTAACTGGTGTTTTCAATTCTAGTTTGTATAACTATACACTATATACCTATGTTCACTTACTTTTCCATTTATTTATTTATTTAACTTTTATTAAAGGGAATGTTGTTGTTTTTTTTGGTTTTTTTTATCTAACCATATGTTCATGTTTAGAAAGTTTTTGTATAAACTATAATTATAATAAAAATCCCCCTTACCTTGTAATGCCCACAAAACTGAGTGCTACTGCAGTTCTGTAATAGTCCCCTCTGATTTCCCCTCCTTACAGTTTGTGCAATCTATGGGTCTCCAGAACATTGCAGATAGCATGTCTATTTTGCTACAATCTGACATTTGGACTGAACATGACTGCAATGTTTACATACTTAGTTCTGTGGGTGTCATGGAAATAGTCGGAAATCATTTTATTTTATTTTTTTACACAATACATTCAAATCAAAACGTCTTTTCTTCTTGATGAATTAGGTTGGGTTCACAAGGTGGTTTCTTTTGTCCGTTTATTGTCTTTTTAAAATGGGTTAAAAAAAACACACCCATTTTTAATGAAAATTGTGGAGGCTTGCTGCGCTGTTAGGCTATGTTCACACGGCTGATTTAGGGACGGATTTCAGTCCGTATTGTGCGCCGTACTGCGTGCAAATATGGCTGAAATCCGTCCCTGTCATTACGGTAATCCACAGTTCTCATAGAGAACTATGGATTTTGTCTCCTCTCCCCGCTCGTGTAATACGGCGAGCAGGGAGAAAGTGACATGCACATTATCCCGACAGGATACGCGCCGTGGATAATGAAACTCTATGGGGCCGGCAAGCTGCCGGCCACCGCGGCCCCCATACACACGCTGTAATTGCGGGCGAAATCCGTCCCGCAATTACGGCGTCAATCAGCCGTGTGAACATAGCCTTACTGTCAGCAATATGATGTCATACAGGGGCTGGTATGAACTAGTCGAAGAGTCTATTTTTTTTTTTACTTAGTATAATCCGAAAATGACTAATGATTGTTATTGAATTTTGGAATTTCCCTTTAACCCCTGACCGACACAGGACAAACTGGTATGTCCTGGTGCTGGCAAGATTAAATCATTTGCACCCCACGAGATCGCAAAACCTTATGAAGGCTTCCATCGCCATCTTGTTTCTACTACATCCTGCTATCTTTGAACACCCTTTTGAATTGTTCATACAATGCAAAAGGGTGTACTAACGATCGAGTCCCTTGGTAGTCAAGTACCCTAGGGGAATTCAATATTACTGTGAAAGAATTTTTTTTTTAAATACTGCCATACTACAAAAAAATACAAATAATAATAATAAGAAGAAGAATAATAATAAAATTAGGGTATATTCACACGGCATATTGCAGGTGTATAGTGGCACATACTGTGTGCTCCGTTATACGCCTACTGGTCAGCGCGTACTTCTGAAGCATTCCCACTGACATTCACTTTCCCCTCGCTTAATAATATGCAGCGGAGAAGACGGCAGGTAATCATAGCTCTCAATGAAAGCTATGAAATTCTGTATTTGCGCGGCATACTGCTGCGCAATTACGCCGTTTGAACATAACCTTACACATAATTTGTATTGCTGCATCCATTAAAAAAAAACATCATTCATCCCACACGCTGAACACCGTGGAAGAAATAAAACTCCAATTGTATTTTTTGAGTCATTTTACATCCCCTAAAAATTGGAATAAAAGTGTTAAAAAGTCACTTGTATGTCAAACTGGGACTGGGTACCAACCAAAAGTACACTCAGTTTGCAAAAAATGCAATTTTTTCTACTTACAGTAAAATCCTTTTCTCGTCTGATTCATTGGGGGGAGGCAGAATTGATCTTGGGTATAGACTCATAGTATGGAGAAGTTGGCACTTAGTAAAAAAGTGAAATCCCCGGCTTCCTGGTTTCCGTGCGCGCACAGTGCAGCAACGTCAGTGTGCGTTTGAGAGCTCCTGCATCACTCGCCATAATCAGCCGCTCCCCGCGCCGCTCTGGGCATTTAAATCGCGGCACATCGCAGTGCCAACAATAGGACTCCGTCCCCGGTTAACGGGAGCGCGCTATACAAGGCAGCGGGGAAGCCGTAGTTCACTCACAGCGCATCGTCCTCACACGTGGCTCTGCACAAGATGGCGCCCGAGCCCGCCGCGCTCCACTATAAGCGGCGCACATCCCCCAGCACCGACCCCGCAGGCATCTCGGGCTGTAACTACGGAAGAGAGGAGGAGGACACTGCGGACACCTCTAGCCTGACCCATATGTCCTATGAGTTGCATTCCCAATCCATAAGATCACAGCATGCATGGCAGGCCGCGGCAGGCAGATGTTGGAGGTGCCCAGCAGTTGATCATGCTGGAGAAGAGAGTGTGAGAAGACGCAAGCGATAAATGGACTGTGGGATTCTGAGGAGCCTGCAGGGTAAGTGATACCTGAATGTAAACCCCACTACAGCAAGCCCCTTGTCTAAAGTCCCAAAAGTGACTAGACTACACAATCTGTCCCAGCGAGAGAGATAATGTCTCATTGCAGGGCAGTCAGACACTCCCGTTTCAATCCATCGCAAGATGAGATTGAGAACGAATGGCCAGCTATTATGGAGGGGATCGAGGATGAAGATATACATGTGGCCAGGTCCTTGAGGGTATCCTGCAAATCTATGGCCATCGCAGTGGCAAGATTATTAGCGCCGGAGTTACTGGCGTCACTGGAGGTAGCAGTCGCTAGGTCGGTGTCTGAGGCGGTCACAACGGCCCTATCCACTATTAAATCTGATGTGGTTCAACACACCGTCTCAAATACGGACCTGAGGAGAGAACATCTGGTGTGGAGGATGACCTGTTGGGGGTTAAAAGTTCAGTGGAGAGACTTCTCAAGAGAACAGATTACCTGGAGAACAAGGTTGAGGACCTAGAAAATAGGTCCCGTAGGAATAACCTGCGAAATTGAAGGCCTGAGGGAGGACATTCCACAAAGTGTGCTGCCCCAAGATATGTTCATAGGATTTACCCGAACCCTGGGCTTGAGAAATATCTGAAAGTAGAGAGAGCTTCATAGGATAGGCCCTCCACGCCCCCCTGAACAAGCTGGTACACTGGCACCGATCAGTCATTTTCCGATACCTTGAGTTAGCGCTGAGAAATACTGCTTACTAAAGCTACCGCTCCTAGAGGGAACACCTGCACTATTAAGGGGGACAGAAACTACTCCTTTTTTGCTGGACTGATATTCTGCAAGGTGTCCCGGAAAGGAAATTTGTTTTCCCTCGTGTATGTTCATTATTAGTAAAGGAGACAGAAACGCTTTATCCTGGAAATACCCAGCTATCCTAAAAATCATGCAGACCAGGAGAGCCATGTTCTGTTCACTCATCCGATGAGGCTGAGAAGTTCTGGAGGAATTAACAGAGCTGCGAAGAAACGTCTAGGACGCAAAAGGTCCCAGGAAGAACACTGGGCTTCATCTGAGAGACCTTCAAAGATTCGCTAGGGGGAGCCAGAGTACCAATAATGGGAGAGACTTATCCTCATGGAAACGCTACCGCTCACCTAGAAAGAGATGAGAACTTAATCTAATAGACTATGTCTATTTGAGATCTTTGTGGGGAGTGGGGTTATGTGGTTTGATCTGTGCATTTAGTCTACTGGATAGGGAGGCGGGTTATGGTAAGGTCAGGGAAGCTCTGACCGTTGTCTTGCGGTTAAGGCAGGAGTTAGGAGGGTGGGAGCTAGTGTTCAGGCTTGTCAGCTTTGTTATGTGTTTTGAATTTTGTGATGTTTTAATCCACTGCTTGTCACTTAATCAGGCGGGAGGATCGGGCGGGGAACTACATGTATTATTGCTTAGTGATGGCGCTTATGATTTATTTCACTCTTTTATTTCGGAAGACGAGAGAGCCAAGCGAGAAAACAAGATAGAGGCCCTAGAGGATTTTGCCTCGTATCTGGTGGTGCGAAAACAAGAGTAAGCCCTTGCATGCAAGATAAAGGAAAATTCTGAGAGGAGATTGTTATGTGTGTTGGTTGGGTGGGTATGGTTGTTTGGGGGGTGGGGGAGGGCCGGTACCCTTTTACCTCTAGAGTCATGACACTAAAACCGTGGGATACGGGTTAAATTATGAGGATCATATCCTGGAACGTGAAGGGTCTGCGTTCTCCTCAAAAAAGAACGCTCATTTTGAGACATTTGAAGAAAATGAAAATAGACTTGGCTTTGTTACAAGAGACCCATTTGGAAGAAAAAGACTTCTTCCGACTAAAAAAGTTTGGGTGGGAGAGTTAAGGTTCGTCAGCAGTTGAAGGAAAGTCAGGGTAATAGTGCTGTTGCATTAAAAACTCTTCATAGCAATTGTTATAAACTGGGATAGTGACGACAAAGGTAGATGTATTAAGATGAAGGTCGATTCTCCTTCAGGGTCCTTCAATCTAGTAAATATCTATGCCCCGAATAACCCGGATAGGCAATTTTTTTGGGATCTGGAGTCCAAGATAGTCCAAATGGGGGAGGAGTGAGTGTTTAGTTGGAGAGAATTTTAACTTGTGCATGCACAATGTAGAGGATAGGTTAAAACCAGGAGGGTGTGGGAGGGGCCAAGATAGGAGGAAAACTTTGCTCTGCAAGTTGAGTGAAAATATTGGCCAGATAGATACTTGGAGAGCTTTAAACCCAGCAGAAAGAGAAATCCCCACTAACACAGCCCACAACTCTTGGTCCGATTGGACTACTTTTTGACTAACTCACAACCTGTAGGGAATGTAGTTGGCGGTAATATATAGGTATAGTTAGTGAACTCGGACCACCTCGCCTGTCATTATTTACTCTACAAGAGAATTTCCCTAGGGCTTCAGAATATAATTTGGAGGCACCGGATGTCTCGTTTATGGGGGATTATCTGTTTAATGACTTTTTGATGCCAATGGTTGGTGAGAGTTTGCTAAAGATAATGATGGCACATTCGGAATTCCCCGTCTTATTCTGGAGAAAAGGAAAGGCTGTACAGCGGGGTTCAAATAATGGCTTATATGGCAACCAAAAGAAAACCCTGAAGAAATCTTGACTCAAGGTCTGGCGGCAGCTCTGAGACATGCATGATACTGCCTTTCTCATAGGATTCATCAGGCTGACTATAAAGAGAAGTGGATGTCGGCGAGCGAAATTTAGGAAGAACAGCTGAAAAAAGTTGAATCATCTGTGTTATGACCAAACAGAGTATTTCACATTCAAAATTGGTAACAATTCTGGAAAACTATTGGCCAAATCTAGCTAAAGGGAGAGGGGGTGACAGCCATCACGGGCCCTCAAAACAGGACGGGAGGTAGTAAAAAACCAAAAACGAATTAAACAATATACCTGATAGACTATTACTTAGAAAAAAAATCTTTTACAACACAGTCGCCCTTTGACATTGAAAAAGGGAAGAAGTTTTTGCAACAGCTGGCTATACCCACCCTCTCAGAGCAGTATAGACCCTGCCCTTAATGCGGAAGTTTGTTGAGGAAGTTGAATGCGGTAATAAGGGGCCTTCCCTCCCACAAGGCTCCGGGGCCGATGATTGCCAGGTGAGTTTAAAAGTTTGAAGGGATCCCAGCAATATATTAGTTTGGAAGAGGGTATTTAGGAAATAATCCTTAGTAAAAACTATGATGCCGTCTCGGGACACAGCTTACTAAAAGTGCTGCATAAGAAAGGAAAGGACCCAACGTAACTGAGTCGTATCGTCCGATTTTCATTGATTAATCAGACGTCAAAATCTTTTTCCAAAGTCCTAGCAAACCGCTGCGAGTTCTTCAACCAAAACTAATCGGGATCATCAAATGGGTTTTCATTCAGGGATTTCGGGAGTCAAAAACATCAGGTACGGATTCTCTCGTCTTAGAGTATATAGAAAAGAGTAAATTAGGAGTTCACACCCCGGCTATATTAACGATCGACGCTGAGAAAGCGTTTAACGTAAACTGGCAATGGCTAGGATTAGTCCTGGATAGAATGGGAATCAGAGGCTTATTTCGAGATTATTTGGAAGCCATTACCGAACCCCCGCAGACAAGAGTAGAACACCCCTGGACTTCATTCCTCTCCAATATTATATGCAGAAAGGAACGTGCGGCAATGTGTTTCGCGCTTTCGCCGCCTTTATTTAATATAAGCGTTAGAGGCCCTTAGCAAACAGCACTTAATTAATTCCTCTATTTACCAGGGAATAAGGGTAGGGTAGGTTGGAAATAATTAGTTGTGCTTGCTGTACATCTTAGATGTTCTTGGACAATATCCGAATATCAAATAGACAAGACTATGGGGGATTTAGAAGATTTTGAGGGCAATTCTCTGGATTCCGTTTAAATAGAGCAATGCCAATTGTTGTATTTAGGATCAAGCCTGAGAAAATTGCATGAAAACCTGGTGTAGAGGTGGTTGCGTCGCATGTCCACGTATTCTAAGGCATAAAGATATGGGTAACGTCAGCTTATGATATTATAACCTCAATAATTCCCCGTCATCACAAAAATTTCGAACAGAATTAGATAAATGGAGGTGATCTCACGCACTTTCTATTATGGGGCGCAAACAACTAAATCAAGATGATTAGCTTCGCAGATTGCTCTAGTCCACTCCAAAACACTCCTGTGCTACTAAAAAACACAGTGACATTAATGGCCCTTAGGCTTCATTCACAAAATTCATATGGTAAGGGAAGCAACCTAGTAATGGATATAAAAAGTTGACATCATGAGGGCACTGGTGGGGGTGGTGGGGTGGGGGTGGGGGGGGGTGGGTGTGCACAACATCCAGACCTGAGTTTGTACAATCTCGCGGCAATGTGGCGCCACATTAGGGATTGGTTGCTGGGGTCCGATTCTTTCTCTAACACGAAATTGGAAACCCAACTGGCAGCTCCTCTCTCATTGAGTGCTCTGATTCACCTCCCGTTTAAAGATCACCCATCGGAGGTCAAGCAGAGCATTGTCTTAAGAGAATACCCGCTAGCGACGATGGAGACAAAGACCGAAAGATTTTGGAAGACCGATTCTTTCCGCTATGGGAAACTCCCTCTATCCGATCAGGTATGGAGAATGGCTATTGTTTCATATAAATGAAAGAAAAAAAGGTATTATAGCGATTAGGGGGATATTAATACAGCATCAGGAAGGGACATAGATGACTTTGGGATCAGGTAACGATACATATGGCTATAGGACAACCAACTAATCCCTTTCAATATATACAAAATTAAAAGCTTTTGTAGAGCCACAAGTAGCTAATTCTGAGCACCTTAAGAGAAACGTATGATTTCAGGGAATTATGCAAAATTGAGGGGTCTAAGGACCTACTTTCACTGATATATTGTAGTTCTTCGTAGGTGAAATACAGCAGGGTCGTGCAGACGCATGTTTCAAAACAAGGAAATAAGAAAAGAAAGGGTGTGAGAGGGGAGTTAAAAAAAAAGGTTGGGGGGAAAAGAATAATATCTCAGTTACAGGATAAGATATCACTCTGAAGTATTATGAGAAGGTATGGAGGTGGTGAGGAGGCCACAACCAACTGCAATGAGAGAGGATTTTATTTAGATCGTCCACCGGGCTATATATGCTTTTAATAACCTTATAAAACTAAATCAGAATACTGAAGGCATTGCCCAAAATGTGGTCTAACAAGGCAGATTTGTTTTCATTTCATTGGTTGTGTCCGGAAATCAACGCATGTTGAATCTGTTATAGTGGTGATAGGAGCTTTGGAACATTAAGATCCCATTGTCCACCTCAAAGTCTTCTGATCCACCATATGAGTTAAGGACTCCAACAAGGAGGGAATCAAGAGAAGTCCCGTAACGGACAAGTGGGCCTACACGTACTTATTGCTAGCAGCAAACGCTGCTCATTGAGACACTGGATTAACTCCTCGTGTCCCCCAGAGTAGCAGAAATCACGAGTGTCCTCAGAGACATGATTTCATAGAAAAAATAGCAGCGGAAAGAGACAAGGATAGGAGCTTTGGGTTGTTTATAAAAAAAATGGAAATCCTTATATATCTAACACTTTTAGTAGATAGGGAAATAAAGGCAATTAGTGGAACCCTTCAAAAACACAGAGTATTATTTGCGAAGGCAACTTAAGGTACACTAGGATGCATAGATATTGACGCTAGAGGTAAGGTATGCACCAGGCGGGGTATTGTTACATTTGGGGGGGGGGCGGGGGAAGGGGTTTTTGTTTTAAGGTGAGAAAATAAAAAACAACCCATAGGCTAACAGATTCATTTAGACGTGTATATTGATGTTACTCTTTTGTAAAACTATTTTTCAATTGCATAAGGATAATCTATGGAAATGTTATTGTACTTTTTACTTGTCATGTAATCTGGGTAATAAAAATATATACAAAAAAAAAAAAGTGAAAGCCCCACCCATCACAATCGTACTATCCCATCTGCGACACTGAGGCGTCATCAGTTAGTGCAAAAAGCATTATGAGAGCAACTGGAAAAAGCTAACAGAAGGAAAAACCATAAACTCCTAGTAAAACACTAAGGATGGCTGAGAATTGAGCAGTGGAACCCATGCCGTGAGGACCAGAGGATGCTAAAGCACCAAAGGATAAACTGGGTGGGTGCAGTGTCCCTTAATGAATCAGACGAGAAAAGGATTTTAGGGTAAGTACAAAAATCCAAATTTCTCGTCAGTATCATTGAGGGACAGAGAATTGATCTTGGGATATCCAAAAGCAGTCCCATAGAGTGGAACAAAAAAGCCTAGGACAATAGGTAACTAAGGCATGTGCTTACACAACCCTGCAAGTAGGCCCAATATAACAGGATAACAGGATGCGCACCCTGTGTAATAAAAGAAGGCAAGCGAAGAAGACAAGTTAGCTGTCAAACTTACCTGCATAGTCGATGGCACAGTGGCCAAGGAGCCACCATAGAGAAGCATAGCTAAAACACCCCAGTGAAGAAAGGGTAAATCATCTTAAGGTGCATAGTGTAAAAAAAGTTATCCATGATAAAGACAAAACCATCCTGGAGTAAAGGAGAAGAGTGAAACCACATTGTATAATGTAGAGCGCTGTTCCCAGCTCCTTTCAACATGGGTAGGAGGAAGGACACTGGAGACGATAATGAGGCTGAGCAGTATAGATGGAAGAACGACAAGACTGATAGCCCCAAGACCCGGATGCAACATAAGTGCTTAGGAGACAACAAAAAGGAGCAGGAAAAAACCATAGAGTGACTCCAGAAAGACTAAGCAATCCCTGGAAATAATCCCTGAGACATTGGTCCGTGGAAGAGAGAATGGTGGACCACGCCTGGCAAGGCCAGAGGGATGGCACATACAAGCACACAAGGTCCCTGTCTGGAGCCAACTTCAAATACTGAGTGAGGAGGTGGTGAAAAGGCAGGAACTAGGAAGAAAATAGGACACAGCCATTTTCTTTACGTCCCAGCACGCTGGAGCATGATACAAAATTATGTATTGCTCCATTGCATGAAAATATGTAGGCTGCGGTCTAGCTCTCAGCCCACAGAAGTACTTTGGCTAACTCTGGTAAGAGTAAAGAGGTATGGGAAAACAGAACTCATTAGGGGGCAGACCACTAAGTGAATGTGGGACTACCCCAGAATAGCAGTCCCCAAGAATGAATGGTAACAGGGAAACAAAGCTCAGGTAGATGGCATCATTACCTGAGCAAAGTTGGAATAATGGTAGGAGTAGGGTATACAGAACAAGTGGAGGGACCCATGAGAGAAGCCAAAAAACTAAGGAAATAAATGCCTATGGGTGCAGATACAACTCTAAATATAACCTTTATTAGTAATATTTAAAATAAAACAAAAATGACTAGAGTGACAAACGGAGCACCGGCCCCGAAAAGGGCGACCCCACACAGGAACACCCTATCACAAACGTGTAAAACGGACTAGAAACAAAATAACCTACACACCCCTAAATATATAAACAAAACTTGGGACTAACAAAAACAACCACAGACAAAACAAGACATATATTGCAACTCCTTAAATAATATGCACTCACCGGCCACTTTATTAGGTACACCTGTCCAACTGCTCTTTAACACTTTAATTTCTAATCAGCCAATCACCACATTGCGTCAACTCAGTGCATTAGCATGTATACATGGTCAAGTACAATCTCCTGCAGATCAAACCGAGTAACAGTATGGGGAAGAAAGGTTTATTTGATTCCCTTTTGAACGGGGAAAGGGTTGTTGGTGCCAGAAGGCTGGTTAGTATTTCAGAAAGTGCGATCTCCTGGTTTTCACGCACCCCCACTCTAGGGTTTAAGAGAATGTCCGAAAAAGAAAAACATCCAGGCGGCAGTCCTGTGGGCGGAAATGCCTTTTTGATCCCAAGGCAAAGGAGAATGGGCAGACTGGTTCGACTGATAGAAAGGCAACATGACTCAAATACCACCCTTTACAACCAAGGTGGGCAGAAGACACTTTTAAACGCAGAGTAACGCGAACTTTGAGCAGGGGGGCAACACACAGAAGTCCACACCGGGGTGCCACTTTTCACTAAGAACAGGAAACTGGGGCTCCAATTTGCCCAAGCTCACGAATTTTGGACAGTAGAAGAATTGGAAAAAAAGTTCCTTCTATGATTTCCGATTTCTGCTCCTTTCGGATGGTGGTCAAATTTTGGGCGAAACAACATGAAAGCAGGGATCCATCCTGCCTTGTATCAACGGTTAGGCTGGGGGTGGGGGTGCCCCATGGGGGGGAATTTTTTTTCTGGCACTCTTGGGCCCCTTTGTACCAATTGACATCGTTGCAACCCGTGGAATCTATCCCACGAAAAATTTTAGCATTCTGAAGGCAAAAGGGGGTCCAACCCTTACTACATGGTGTACCTAAAAAAAGTGCCGTGTTGTAATACAGGCAATAACCATATTCGGTTTTGGAAGGGAGAATGCTGTCCAAAACCACTTTAAACGGGAAACCTGCATTTGGGAATGCGCATACAACTGCCATGCTAGGCCCCACACCATGACCTTCAAGATTTTGGTAGGCAAAAACACAAAGCTGAGAAAACAGGGACGATAACTCTAAGAAAACAATCCCTATTTCTAGACTGGGAAGAAAGAACTGAAAGAAATAGTCTGGATGCTATAAAAGGACAAGACTGCATAGTCAGCTAAAGGTCTTACAGCGTATCCCCCTGTGAAAAGAGCCTGGACCAAGTGTCCTGAATATAACAGAGCCAGACAGGCCCAAGCGCTGACCGGACAAAAACAAAAAGGTGTGACCTGTGAACACGTCAATTAATCTCCAAAAAAATGGGAATCTCGCAAGAGAACAGAGAGAGTGACTATTAATCACTAATTTTCTATTTTCCATAGGAAAACTTTTAAAATCGATCATTCCATCTATAAGACACAAACGAAAATTTTTTTATGTACTTAACCTCATACACACTTTTTTAAAAACCTGATTTGTAACCGTCAATTTTTCACTTCCTACTTTTGACGGAATAACCCCTTTTCCCTTATCAAACTGGGGGAACCCCACCTACAACAGGAAAACCTAATATACACAGAATTTACTAACTCCCGTACAGGATCCCCAAACATCCTACTTGGGCAGTTTCCAATCTAATGGACATAAAACAATAGGCTTCCTTTAACACCCTCGCAGGGGTGATACTTTTGTAGACAGATGAAAACACAAATTTTAAAATGTCATGCCTGACCCCCCAACATGTTTCACCCCTAAACCGGCTTCACAGGGGAAAGGTCCGGGGCACTTGGTGAGCTCCTTCCTTTTATTCCTCTTTGGTACCACCCCTATTCAGGTGCTCACTAATTACCACAAGAATCCATAAAACCCATTCCCCCTTTTTTCTCTCCTACATTACCATGTTTGGGGCCCCGACACCATGCTCCCCCAAACAACATTCCTCAGAACGTTCACCCTCTCCACAGCAGGCCACCCTGCGGCTTTTTAATGGAATATCTGCCCTACTGTGATGGGAATTCCGCCAAATTTTTTTTTATATTTTTGTTCTGCATGGCTCACCTAGAACGAAAAAAAAAAAAAGAGTTACATTCCACAGCACACTACCCGCTTTTTTTACCTCCCCTTTAACCCCTTCTCCTCCATGTCTGATATCAATTTATTGGGAATACATACTCCATTTTTAAATGTCCTATTTCTTAGCCCCCTTCCCCGAACCACCTCTCCTCTGTTCGTATCAGGTTTTTAAATATGTTTTAGATTTTTAAATACATAATAATAAAAAGTTAAGTTTTAGTGTCTTATAGATTGAGAACTGGTTTAAGTTTGCCTATGGCAAAATAGTAAATACCTGTGAACACGGACTCCAAAGGAGGGAGTGTGGGCACCAAAGGAGAATATCTAGAAAATTGCCCCCTTTCTGATGCAGAAAAGCCCCGACTCTGGGTACATGACAGCGATAGATACATTTTAGTGCATTGGGCACAATACCCAAGCATTCAGAGCGGAAGAATGTCTGCTTGGGCATTGTAAAATTCAAGAGAGGGTTAGATGAAGAAGGAACAGAGACCAAGACCTAGAGAGTCTCCTGGGCTGCAAAGGTGGGAAGGGTCTCCGATGACAACCATCTGCCTAGCAAGTAGAAATCATAGAAGACTGAAGACATCTCCATGCAATGAGAAGGGAATTGCAATACAGTGTGGAAAAGGAATGTGAGGCCTGAAACCTTTCCCGCGATCTATCGAGAGGGAACCCCAACACATCTCATTAAGACACATGGGTAACCTGGCCAAGACCTAGAAAGTTGCACATCCTGATGGAAAGACTATGTCTGAACTGACTAAAAAGAGCCAATTGGAAGAAGACAAAGATCTGAAAGGCAGTGATAGAAGAACAAATGGATGTAGCCCGATATACGACTACTGAGAGCTAGGAAAACCAATGTCCAGCTAACCAGTAAAAGCAAGCACAATCTGGTAGCGGAGGAAAATCTGCAGGGGCATGATATCGCCTTCAAACAAAGTAAAGGGAGAGTGGAGCAGAACAGACTGCTGAACCCTGGAAAAACACCTTTCAGCAGGATTGGGTGATACAAACATTTACTCTAATACAATGCAACATCCCTGTAAACAACAGGAAATTGTAGATATAAAAGAAACAACAGTTTTTTATCTCTAGTAAAAGAGGGAGGTTTCTCACTTGATTACCCTATCCAGGGAAGAGAGTAAGAGAAAAATCATTGCATAACAACTTAAAATACCTTTTAGAAGCCAAAAACACAATTAGGCTATGTCCACACGGCATAATTGCACGGCGTAATTACACCCCGCCATTACGCCGTGTGTTCGGAAGCTCGCTCCGATCGGCCCGCCGGCCCCATAGACATTCATTACTAGCGCCGCGTACTCGCCGCTACTATTTGACATGTCACTTATCTCCCCACGCGGCCTATTGTCCGAGCGGGAAGAGGAGGCGTAATTCATAGTTCTCTATGAGAACTGTGGATTACCGTAATGACGGGGACGTATCCCGCCCCGTATTGAGCGCAGTACAGCGCAAAGTACGGGGCGAGATACGTCCCAATTTAAGCCGTGTGAACATAGCCTTACTCTTCCAAGGAAGAGAGTAATGTGGCCAAGTGCATGGTAAAGACAAAAAGAGCCTCTTGAAAAAGAGAGGATTCTGTAGACATATACTTTTCTTAACAAGCAATATATGTACAACTCCCATGAAGAGCATGAATCGCATTGATCTTAAACAAACTTGCAGAAGTCATACATGACCGCCTGTGGAGAACTGCGTGCTCATTGTCTGGAGGATGAGTGGTTTTCTGCCTTACATAAGGAGGACAAATACCCTAGTGGAGAAAAGTCATCCACATCTCAGAATCCCTCTGCCATAGATGGAGGGACTTGACTGTCTGCATAGCAAAGATAAAAACACTGTCCTGTGGAGGAAACCACATCACATAATTATTCAGCCAAGATGGAGGGAGCTGGCTGCCTACATAGCAGACTTGAAACAGCTGCCCTAAAATCACATAACATCATCATTCCACCTGTAAAAAGGGGGAATATGGTTAGGCACGCGCATAGCAGATTTAAACCTGTTGTGCTATGGAGAAGAGCAAATAATATTGAATCATTGCATCTGTAAAAGTGTGAATATGGTAAGGTATGTGCATAGCAGAGTTAAATCTGCTGCCCTGTGGAGAAATCACATGACATCATTCAAACTGTTAAGAGGGGGAATATAGTTTGGTACACGTACATCATCCTGGGAAAAGGAAACGCTAACAAGGGGGCGCAGACCAGGGGACAAATGGCCCAAAGATCCCACTTACCAATCTGTGGAGTTGCAAATACGGCGTGTTGAAAATCCCCAAACTGCCCCCAAACAGGGCAAAATGGGGAACTTACCCATCCAACATCTTCGGGCATTAGCGGAATCACCCCTTTAGTACCATGTACCCTACAGAGTGTGGTTCCATAATAAATAAAAAAAAAACGTGGATGCAGTGAGTGGGGACAGGTGACTGGCGAATAAGGAGAAGCAGACATCTAAACAATTATCTGGTTTACCGATTCCCTCAGGGAGATCACGGACACGGTGGCGACCACGTTGACTACCCCACCCCCACCCCCCAACACGTGAAGAGAAACTCCATCAAGAAAGAACTAAAATTAAATAAAGAACTGCAGCAGACCTGCACACACAGCAGGTCATGTCTGCCTCCTACAGACACTAAGCTAAAACGGATTAGCTCAATATGTGCAGCAGATATAGGATGCTGGATGGGGCTTTCACTTCTTTGCTTAGTGTCACCTTCTACTAGCAGCCTATACCCAAGGTCAATTCTGTGTCCCTCAATAATATTGATGAGAAATGCATCTTCACTCAAGTCCATAAGTGGTAGTACAAAAAAGTTATCAGTCGCAGAAAATAGCGCTGTAGCAAAAATGTAAAAAATAGAAAAATGTTTTGATTTGCTAATGAAAACACTACATATTTGATATTGCCGGAATCATATCAACCTGCAGAATACAGAAAAAAATTAGAAAAATCTGAAAAATCGCTGCATCCTTAAGGGGTAAAGTGGACACACTGCGAGACACAGCAGGTCTTTCACTAGCTTGTGCTATCCTCAGCAAGGGCAGCATAACCTATGAGACAGGTTCCCTTTAAATTTTTACTATGCAATACAAAAAACAGTGATAATGAAATAAAAGCAGTGACCCTCTAGTTACATGATTAGAAAAGACACTAAGCTAACAAGGATTCAATACCAAGAAGGAAAACTCTCGGAATTATGGAAATCACAGGATAAATAGACTTGTTAATGATATACAAAAATAATAATAATAAAAAATATTTCAAACATCTCACTTTATTCAGCACCAAGTATGAGTACCACATGCAGAAATACATGCACTTACATGATGTCAGTGAGGCTATTAACCCCTTACCGTCACAGTTTTGACCTCTCTGACAGAGCCCCATTTTTGAAATCTGACGCTTTATGCAATAATAACTTTTTGACACGTTTACCTATCCAGGCGATTCAGAGAATCTTTTCTAGTGACACATGGTGCTTTAGCTGAGTAAGAAATTTTGGTACATGCAACCCTTGTTTATTTGTGAAAAATATTGTGAAAATTTTACAAAAATTTGCCATTTTCAAAGTTCAAAAATTTCAAGACTTTTTTATTGCTCTTAAATCCATTTTTGAAAGGCAGGGTGAAGAAAATACTGCAATCGTAGCAGTTGTGTTTTTTTATTTTTAACAGCACTCACCAAATAGTATACGTGACATGTTAGTTTTACTCTGTGGGTCAATACATTTACGGCGATACCCAATTTATATAGTTTTTTATGTTGAAGTACTTTTTCTTTTTAAAGTGTTTTTATTGTGTAAAACAATATTTATGTATTTCTATCTTCTGATAACCATAACTTTTTTAATTTTCCACACACAGTTTTATATGGCTTTTTTTTGCAGATGAACTGACGTTTTCATTGGTACCACTTTGGCATTTATATGGCATTTGGATTACATTTTATATGCTGCATGATGAACGAAAATCGCAATTCTGTGACAGATTAATAGGCTAGATATTTACACACGCAGCGATACCAAATATGTTTACGCTATTAGTTTTTGATCTTTTTGGGGGCAGTTGGCATTTGTAAAGGGGAAAAGAGCGGTGTATGTGTTTTTTTATTTTATTTTTTTATATTATTTTTTTTTTTGTACTTTTTCACTTTTTTTTTCTTTACTTGTCACCAAAGGGGACTTGTATCAGTGATCTTTAAATCACTGTTACCATGCAAAGCAGTACATAACAGTACTGCTATGCATAGCAAGTGCCGATCACTATGCTCACCCCATGTCCTCATGCGTAGTGACATCACAGAAAGCCCAGAAGCCTTTCTTAGGCTTCCGGGTTGCTCAGGAGAGCATCGGCAGCCGCGATCACATCACAGCAATGCCGATGAGCACAGAGGGAGCAATTGCAATTGAACGTGGCAGCTAAGGGATAAATCGTCTGAGCCAGAGTGGTCTCTAGTTGTAGAGCATGGGTCAACATGTAATATATAGCTGGCTCCAAGCTGCAATCGTGCAGGCTCCTCTTGTGAGCCTGCACGATGTCCAGGACGTACCTGTACATCCATTTGCGGGAAGTTTGCAATTGCTGACCAATGATATGCTAAATGGCAGACAAATCTAAAGATGCTGCAGGCCATATTATTAGGTTAAAGCCTTGAAGACTACTTAACATAGCAACATGTGGCCTGGTGTTGTCCAGTTGAAAAACTGCTTCTTGGACACTATAGAGAAATGACTGTACCACTGATATCATAACAAAATGAATGTATTTCTGAGCTGTTAATATACACGAAATGAAGATGAGAGGGATAAGGCTACTGTACATTATACCATCCACACCATAATCCTGTAAGGAGAACTGCTCTGACATTCCTTTGTGAAGGCCTCCTTATAGCATTGCCCACATGATCTCAAAACCAATCTATTGCTGTTATTGAATTGGAGACAGAAGCATGACTTATCACTGAAGAGGCAAGATCTCCATTCCAGCCTCCACGATCATCTTGCTGTGCATCATTATAGCCTTTGAGAGTGGTAGCATGATGTCAATGGAACAACTGTAGCTGGGCAACTGGTTTGCAGCCTAATGTCATGCCAATTTCTTCTAATAGTTTTTGTCAACACTGTGTGTCAACCTTGTCTTGGGATGTGATGTCCAATTTCCATTGCAGTATAGTTCACTATGCGTCATTCTTCCAATCAGACAATCCATCCACGTAGAGGTTCTCCGTTCACCTTTTGCTGTAATTCCAGTTCATTGTTGTTCTGCTAACTATTAGGATAAGCAACGTTGGGCAGGTCTTACATCTCGGCACATGCTTGTAACAATCGGATGATAGGCCAAGGTGTCTCAGTTCACGAGAAGTGTCGATAACTGACGAACAGGAGGCATTAAACAATCATCACACACCACTTTATCTGATTTGTTTCTAAAAATCTTTTTTTTCAATCTGGCTTTTATCCTCCTCTCCCACATGCCACAGATTGGAGCTTGGTGCTTGTAAATGTGATCATTTGCAGATGTTGGTGACACCTGCTACTATGAGTGAGAGAAAGAGAAAAAGGGGAAGGGAGGGCGGAGAGAGAGAAAAAAAAGAGAGAGAAAAAGAGAAACAGAAAGAAAAAGGAAAAAAGAAAAAGAAAGAAAGAAAGAAAGAAAGAAAGAAAGAAAAAAAGAAAGAAGAGAAAGAAAAAGAAAGAAAGAAAGAAAGAAAGAAAGAAAGAAAGAAAGAAAATTATATGGGACAAACAAACATAGTTTTAGTCCCTACCAGGCCATACCAATAACAATTGAAGCTCTGTCAGGTCTGACACATGCCGGTAAAAATAGAAAAAGTAATACAGTTGATCAACACGGATACAAGCTATGCACCTGAGGAAAAAAAGGGGCAATACTGGTGATCGCAGGTGTCAAGAAGTGTGCATCTAATTATTTTAGGTGCTCTAATTATTTTTATTGTATGGTTGTCTTTTAATTTACCATTTTTCAAAATGTTGCTAGTAACTGAACATTCCTGTTCAGATTTAGAGGCAGCAACTAGCATCCAGCATACTCAATGCTATCTTAGCTAATCAAATTTAAACTACCGTACTTACATTGTACCAAACCATCAATAAGTTGTGTAGCTGCTGCGGTCATCTTAGCTCTATCTAACTTTCAGCTGCACACAGGACCCAGGATGTACTGCTTTTCTTCCTATGAATGTAAAGTGTTTTAACTCCATAACAGCACAAAAATCCTGAAAATGAAGAGGAATTGAAGCCTAGAAGTACATTAGAAAGTTGTAGAGCTTTCATTTATATAGTGATTAAGTGTTATTTACATAAAACTGGAAAATCTCTTTAAGTCCTGTATTGCTTTAAAATGTTTGTGAGCTCTTTCAACATTGTGGTGGGTTTAAAATCAACAATGGTAATCCTGACATTTTACAGGATTCCTAGTGCTAAAGGATTATTATTGTTCATTTGGAGACACACCCTGTGGCCAGAACAGCTCTTTTACACGGTTATCCATAGAAAGGTTCGAGCTGATCATCTACATGTTGCAGTATGCTAATTTATCTGTATAGACTATTAACGGTTTAGTAGAACTTTAACTTTATGCGATTATCTTCCCCTAAATCTGTTTTTCTTCCCAACAGTCTGAACTGGCAGCCCTCCTGATTTGTGGCAATTCATGAATTCTTGAATGGCTTAGATTGTGGCCTAATCATAGTGAATACTTAGGAAACCAATATAGGCAGCAGACAAATTCAGAATGTTTGTGGTGATGTGCAGAAACCAAGCAGAAGCATTAGAAATGACAAAAAGCCACTTCTTGAATTGGTGACAGCTAGGTGCCAATTTAGCATTAAACTCTAATGTTTGCTCACATATCGCTGGTCCACTGTACAAAACCAACACTTCAAGCTATTATTTTTAATTTCAGAACGGTTGCGTAAAATCCCAGGATATGTTGAAATCAAATCAAGAATGTTAATTTGTAAACCAAGAGCATTTGATGAGCCAAAGTTACCTACAGATGCAGAAGGGCGTGTCTGAAAGGACACCTAGATTGCCTCAAGCCTCCACCAAGCTGCGTGTAGAAGTAATCTATCATGGACCTCTTCTGTGGGCTGGCTGACCTTTTAATCGTCCTAATGATGGAGATCGTCAAACGAAGTGGAAGCTACAAGCAAGCAGACTTTTATAGGCCCCTAGCTTGAATCTTCCAGGTTGATATGGAATGTGTGAAGCTCAATCAAGCACTACTAAGTATATACGTCAGTGAAGGCTCTTCTATAGGGGTTCCTCTGTCTCAATGGTAAACACTATGACAGAGACCCCTTATAAACAGGCTTGCCTGTCAGTGTTTCTGTGGCTTCTTATAGTCATTATAGTGCTGGTGGAAGAGCCAGGCAGCATATATGGTGCATAAATCTTCTGGCCATAGCAGGAGTATGCTTAGTAGACAATCTGCAGGTCTGGCTGATCAGCAGACCAATACGTGAGGTTGGCTCTGTTTAATTTGTGCTGTCCTTTCCTTCCTACCAGTAATGACCCAATGCATGTGCTAATGGTTTTATCATATTTATCTGACTACTACTTCTGGATTACTCAAGCTTGACTTCCTGGATTTTGACTTGAACTGTTCTGACTCTTTGTTGCCTACCCCTCTTTCTGGTTGTAATTTGACACGGTTGCACAGCTTTCCCCAGGTTCAGAAATTGGACCCTGGTCTGGCGTTGGCATATTTTCTGTTCAACTGACTTGTCAGTGACATAACTCAATGCCTACTCTGCGAATGCAGCACAGAGATACACTCTCTCACAAAGGTGAGTGCACCCCTCACATTTTTGTAGCTATTTTATTATATCTTTTCCTGGGACAACACTGAAGATATGACACTTTGATGCAATGTAAAGTAGTCAGTGTACAGCTTGTATAACCATGTAAATTTGCCGTGCCCTCAAAATAACTCCACACACAGCCATCAATGTTTAAACCACTGGCAACAAAAGTGAGTATACCCCTAAGTGACAATGGGCGTATTGTGCCCACGGTGTTGTTGTCACTATAAGCCTGTGACTTAGTCCTCGTTCTGCGGATTTTCAAATTAATATCAGAATGGACATATGCGCATTATGTCGGGAAATTGACGCCTGGCATCAAGTTGATTCAGATGCAAAATTCTTTATTTTGGTTAACAGACACAAGTTTTTATACAGGTGGTTTAGAGGTGTGGTAACATGATCATCATCACATCACATTTTTTATTACAATTTGCAATACTATTGGTTACTTTAATCATTATACAATTGGTTCCTACAATACAAATTCTCCACGTTACGCAAGCAGTCATCTTTAAACTATCTGTTTTTTTGCTTTATTGATAATTTATTTGCCACATATCACCAGGTATTCAAACAGTCATCATTAAAGTATTTTATTAACACAAGACAAACAACTTATCTAACCATTGTTTTATTTGATTACTAAGAAAATAGGTTGTTTATTGTCAGGGGTGGCTAAAGAATCTGGGGGACTTTTTTTTAAAGGTCCTAGAGGACCCTGGGAATTAAGGAATGTAATGTTACAGTAATCATCTCTGTCACTATATATATAAACAAATGTGTTTAATCAGTGATTAGAAGTTGGAGGAACAAAAATCAACCAATAATCAAATAGATGGGCTAAATAAACCTCTTTCATTTGTTGGAAATTATAAAAATTTAGTTTCAGACTGAAGAACTGAGAAATGTTTATTACACCTATAACCACACCAAGGCTAAGCAGCTTCAAGGACAGAAACAAATTTCTAAGTCTTCCTAATGTTTATAAATATGAATATTTAAAACTTAGTGATAATAGAGAAAAATCACTTAATCCTATATTTTCTCTGACCGTGTCTTGTGACTCATTAGTGTTATAAGGTATCGTTTGTAAATGTGGAACAGGTGTGTTAAATTTGGTGTTCTCACTCTCTCACACTGGTCACTGGAAATTCAACATGACACTTCATTGGAAAAAACTGAGGATCTGAAAAAAAATGGTTGCTCTACATAAAGATGGCCTAGATTATAAGAAGATTGCTAACACCCTGAAACTGAGCATCAGCACGGTGGCCAAGACCCTACATTGGTTTAAGACGACAGGTTCCAGGCCTCACCATGGTCGACCAAAGAAGTTGTGTGCACTTTTGTGTGTCATATCCAAATATTGTCTTTTCAAAATAGACATAAGAGTGCTGCCAGCATTGCTGCAGAGGTGGTGGGACAGGCTGTCAGTCCTCAGACCATACTGCATCAATCTGTTATTTACTGCATCAATCTGGTCTGCATGGCTGTCATCCCAGAAGGAAGCCTCTTATAAAGATGATGGATAAGAAAGCTGGCAAACAGTTTACTGAAGACAAGGAGGCTAAGGACATGGATTATTGAACTATGTCCTGTGCTCTGATGAGGCCAAGATAAACTTATTTGGTTCAGATAGGTTCGATTGTGTGTGGTGGAAACCAGGTGAGGAGAAGAAAGACAGTCTTATTAACGGGAAATCCAGAAAACTATCTGCCCCATGGTCATTACTTTGTATCACATATTTTCAGGTCTAATAACTTCCACATATGTGAGACTGATGTTAGTGGTCCACTTTCTAGTCTATATTTTAATGACTTACGCAAATTAATTATTTTAGCCTTCCTTTAAAAAGGGGTTGTTCGATTTGAATAAAAATTAAATAGTAAGCTGCTAGTACCAAACAAAATTAAAAAAAATCCCGTAATCACCTCCCTCTGCTACTCCATTGCTGAGTTTTCTCTGTCTCTTGTTTACCTTTCGTCTCACCCGTACACCCTAATAGATTGTAAACTCTTGCGAGCAGGGCCCTCCCACCTTGTGTCTTATCTGTAAGTATCTTTTCACTGTATAATGTCTGTCTTTTTGTCTGTACCTATACTCTACAAATTGTAATGTGCTGTGGACTATGTTGGCGCTATATAAATAAAGGTTATTATTATTACCTTTCCTTCACTTCTGAATGGGATGCCACCATTAAAGCTGCTAACTTGGTGTAGCGGTAACGTGTCACTTGTATTACCTCATGTTCAAAAGTGAACAGCTCCAAACAGGTATGTGAGCGGAGGAACGTGACTGATGGAGCGGTAACATCCAGTTTGGAAATGGAGGAAAGGTTAACAGAAGACCGGGGACGACCTTGTACTGGAACGGAGGAGCAGAAGTAGGCGGGTATAGGCTTTTTAATCTCCTGCCCATAGCGTAATCAAAAACAACAATGTATTTGGTAATAGTCTTCATTTACCTTTCCCCACATGTTCTCATAGTGAGAAAACTTCTTTAACATAAGTTTTCGTCTCTGTAATGTGGTGGCAATATACCTTCAAAGCATTTTATTAATTTTAAACTTCTAATCATAGTCAGAAAACAGGGCAGCATATACAGAGCTTAGGTGACTGTGATAAAAGGCTCCCATAACAATGCATCTTGGGAGAGGTCATCTTCAGGCAGAGAAATGCTACAGGTCTTTTGACCCCCTTTTTACAAGAACGAGCATAGAATCTAAAGTTTTGATTTGCATGAACTCAAGTACTAAATTACCCCTCTGTTTTCCAGTTATTTAATCAGTATATTTTCTTATTAGGCATGATGTCATTTGTATTGTTGAATCATAGGATGCTGGCTGACAATTGCTTCTAATGAGTTTACCCATGCACATGACACAGATGGGCTTGCAGAAGGTCTGCTCACTATTAAAGCAGGATGCCTCTACAGAACAAAGTTTACTCTAATGTCATTAACTCCTTGCATATCCACAACAGTCACTCGGGTACATACAGTCAGTTTGTATTGTCAGCTATTCATATGATTTCTAATGAACATACTCAAATAACAGTAAACATTCCTAATTGTAATCCTCTCAAAGAAAATGAGCCATAGACTTCAACACAAGTGGTTATAATCAGTCTGCATCATTCAGAAATGTTATTTACCTGAATTCCTTTCAGTCCACACAGAAAGTAACTGTGCCACATAGGTTTGGTCTTATTAATCTGAATGTCATTAAGACCTAATGAAAAGTCCCTACAAAGAAAAGAAAAATTACAAATGTGAAAATGTATCATTTTATAGTTCTTTGCTGCCACACCCTGGCACAACAGGGTATAAAAGTCATTTATAAAATTACAGACACACAGTTGTTAGTAGCATAATGTTGTACCGTGTTAGCCATAGAAAGTAGTAGAAGAGTGAAGAAATCAGGCGATACCTTTTTCAGGCTAACTGAGTATATTTGATGGTGAGCTTTCAAGAGAACTAGCTCCCTTCTTCAGACATGATGTTATACAAGAAACTGAAAATTTACAGACTTTTTATACACAAAAGACATGGACCAAAATGCAATATTGTAAATGACTTGTCTGCTTATATTGCATTTTGTTATTTTTAATAATTCTAAGATGCTTTGAAGGTTCATGCCTTGTGTATAAAAAGTCTGTAAATTTTCAGTTCTTGTATAACATCATGTCTGAAGAAAAGAGCTAGTCCTCTCGAAAGCTCACCATCAAATATACTCAGTTAGCCTCTAAAAGGTATCGCCTGATTTCTTCACTCTTCAAGACACACAGTTGGTTAACATAGAATATAAGCAGTTACTCTGTGGTTTTCTAACTAAATTACAAACTCCGTGGCAAAAAAAAAAAAGAATTTCAAGTTTAAGGTATTTGTATTATAGTATTTTATTTTACACTTTTTCAAAGATTTGCATAAATGAAAACTAGGGCTTGCAGGGGAAAATAAAATGTACATACTAACAGTACTTGCACAGGATATGTAGAAGCTAGCCGTAGTAGCTTGGGAAGACCACAGTGTATGATAATACACAGATGCCTAGTATAATTGCTGTGCTCACAAGCTGGTTCTCAGGAACACTTGATAAAACCATATAAGGGCCCCTTCACTCTTATATTTTACAATGCTTTTCTGTGGCCAAGAAAAAAATGCCTCAAAAATTGCATGCTTTTTCTAGGCTCTCTCATGCAGTCCTTGTAGCATTTTTTTTTTTAAAGCAAGTACCTTAAGTAGAGCGAACCCAGGCGGTTGTAGGGTTTTGCCACTAGGTGGCGTACAGCAGGAGACCTGCTGCCGACGTGTCACCGAAAACCTAGTTTCAGCGGGGGAAGGCAACCATTTAGTGTCAGTAACCATAGGTTACTGACATTTGTAGCTAGTATGGCTGCTATGCGGCTAGTGATGGGACGGTCACAGTGTTGGGTGGGAGGCCGTCCCCACATTCCAGGACAGGGTTTTGGTAGGTCTCTGGAGACCTATTAAACGCCTCCTATTACAGGTGATCGGGTGGCATGGTCTGCTGCCTGGAAGAGGAGCAGCAGAGGAGCTGGAAAGAGGCTCTGGCCCGCCAGAGACTTAAGGGAAGCCGAAAGTGTGTAATGTGCATACAGTGCTGGGTCCAGACATTAGAGAGGGTCTCTCTGTGTATGTGAAGTGGCTAGACAGCCTAGGATTTTTGTTTGTGCCTATGTTTTTATGCTCCTGTCTCTGAATAAAGCTGGTCGAGGCCAGTGATAAACTGAAACCTGTGTTCGAGTGCCATTCCGCCTAAGAAAGACGGCGATCCCAGAGCCAAGCGTGACCAAGATGGCGGCCAAACAGAGTGAAGCATCACAGTATATGCATTGTTGATGTGTTTTTATTCTGGTGTGTTTTTGGTGCAGGAAAAAAAATGCTACAAATTGGCTACACCTACTGCATTTTGAAAAAACGGCTACAGAACCCAAAACACACATCTAAAGTAACAAAAGAAAGAAAACAAACAATATCTTGCTGCGCTTTATATTTGCCTGATTTCTAGCCAACACCTGGCTGCTGCAGTTTTTGCCAAAAAAGTATTTTTTTAAAAAAAAGGTGTTTTTAAAGAGCATTTTTTGGAAAACTGCAATGTGTGTTGAGTTATTTTCTTTAAAAAAAAATTGTTTATTAATTTACCCAAGTTACATGGCAACGTGAAACCCCACTGGTAATGTATTAACAGAAAATGACAAATTTAAAGGAGTTGGACCAATAAAGTTTTTCTCCTGTTCACAGGATGGGTGATAAATGTATGATCACTAGGGTCTGACCACTAGGACCCTGCTGATCATCAGTCCAGAGTGCCCCTCTTGAATGGGGTGACAGACAGGCATGCGTGCTTCCAATCCATTCAGCTTTATGGTATTGACGTAAATAACATAGTGCTGTACTCGGTTTCTCTCTGGGAAGACCTATAAACTTTGAATGGAGCAGCATCATGCATGCTCAACCACTGTACTATTTTAACGGTACTTAGGATCCTATTCTAGTGATTCGTAAAAGTCAAATGTTGCCAATGATCCAACCTCCTTAAATAAGGATTTTGCTATACACAAATATTAAGATTTGTTTTACAAGGTGTTTTTTTGTTCATTATACAAATAAAAAAAAAATCTTGAAATGTTCCAATGTTTGCACCAGCCACTAGAGCAGGCACAAAAATCTTGACACCAAGGGCGGCATGTATGAACGGGGCTGCGCCAGATTTCTGGCGTATTTTCAGCCCGATATCAGGCGCAGCTCCGTTCGCTACATGTTTAAATGTCATGCACGCCATTATCAGGCGCATTACATAGCGCCCGCAGCACTTTGTAATACGCCCGATCTTGTGGGGCGTGCAGGACGCGGGGCGCACTAGAACTGTACGGCATTTCTAGGTGCATCACTGCTGGAACAGGTATACCACTTTTAAAGTGGTATACCTGAGCCAGAAATGTTCTAACAAGCGCTAGAATATGCTTGATTTATGACCCGCTGTAGAGCAGGTTCATAAATCAGGCACATTCTATGCCAGTATAATGCGCATGAAACTTGGCGTTTACATGCCAAATTTCATACATGCCGCTCCAAGCTTTTTAAACCCCCCTGGTCAGCTTTACTGTACAAACTGGCACACTAAGAGCAGAGCCATCTCCCTATCATAAGGAGATGGACACACTAATAACACTTCTATGTAATGATGATTAGACCCTGGAACTCTTTGGCCGGTGGTTGATGCTGGGATGTAAATACAAAGGCTTTCGATAAGATATTTCTTTATTTTGTTTTATCTTAATTCATCTGCTGATCGATGGCCATAACAGAGCTTTTAGCTTAGGATGGTTAATTTTATTGTTTGGAATATTTTATTATGATGGGATTCTTGTTCTCTATGTGACTTTCATTGCTATACTGTCATTTGACACTCCCTTGCTCACAATAGATGGGACATGTAATGTTTATTGTCAAGCTTTTAACCTTTTATAATGACTTTATGATGCAGGTCATTTACATTGAAATCAAGTTTACATGCTTTTTATTCAGTTTTAGAAATTTCCAATAAAAACTATTTGAGAAAAATATACTCTTTAATACAATGCATACTACATCAAACACAAAAACCAAATTCCTCTTCTACATACTTACAGTTGAAACCAGAAGTTTACATACACTATATAAAAAGACACATATGCATGTTTTTCTCACTATCTGACATGAAATCAGAGTAAACTTTAACCGTTTTAGGTCAATTAGGATTACCACAATTATTTATAGTTGCCAAATGCCAGAATAATGAGAGACAGAGAATTTTTTAAGGCATTTTTTTTACTTTCGCAAAGTCAAAAGTTACATACATTTCATTAGAAATTTGATAGCATTGCCCTTAAACTGAAATGATTTTGGGTAAAACATTTTGGATATCCTTCCACAAGCTTCTCACAATAGTTGGTAAGAATTTAGGCTCATTCCTCCTGACAGAACTGGTGTAACTGAGCCATGTTTGTAGATCGCCTTGCTCACACCTGCCTTTTCAGCTTTGCCCATAAATTTGAAACAGGATTGAGATCATGCCTTTGTGATGGCCACTCCAAAACATTGACATGGTTATCCTTAAACTTTGTAACAAGTTTGGCAGTATGTCTCAGGTCATTGTCCATTTGAAGACCCATTTCCATCCAAACTTTAACTTCCTGGCTGATGTCTTGAGATGTTGCTTCAGTATTGCCACATAATCTTCTTTCCTCATGATGCCATCTATTTTGTTAAGTGCACCAGTTCCTCCTGCAGCAAAACAACCCCAGAACATGATGCTGCCACCACCGTGTTTTACAGTTGGAAAGGTGTTCTTAGGCTTCCGAGCTTCTCCTTTTTCCTCCAAACGTAACGATGGTCATTATGGCCAAACAGTTCAATTTTAGTTTCGTCAGACCACAGGACAAGTCTCCAAAATGTAGGTCTTTGATCCTGTCTGCATTTGCAAACATTAATCTGACTTTTATAGGTTTCTTTTGGAGTAATGGCTTCTTTTTGGCAGAATGGCTTTTCAGCCCAGTTGATACAGTACACGTTTCACAGTGGATAATGAAACAATCTTACCAGCTTCCGCCAGCATCTTCACAAGGTCTTTTACTTTTGTTCTTGGGTTGATATGTACATGTCAGAACAAAGCACGTTCATCTCTAAGACACAGAACCCATCTCCTTCCTGAGCAGTATGATGGCTGGACATTCCCATCTTGTTTGGACTTGCATATAAATGTTTGTACAGATGAAGAGGCACCTTCAGGTATCCGGAAATTGCACCCTCGGGTGATCCAGACTTGTGCAAGTCCACAATTCTCTTCCAGAAATCTTGGCTGAAGTCTTTAGACTTTCCCACGATGTTACACACAGAAACATTATGTTTCTGGTGTGCTAAAAATACATCCACATGTGAGTCTCTAACTAAGAAGCTTCCAAAGAGATGACATCATCATATGGACTGTCCCAAATTGTTTAATGTCATAGTAATCATAGTGTATGTAAACTTTTGACCTTGCAGAAAGTAATAAAAGTGCATTAAAATTTCTCTCTGTTATTCTGGCATTTGGCTTATATAAATTATTTTGGTTCCTAATTGACCTTAAATGGGTAAGGTTTATTCTGATTTCATGTCAGATAGTGAGAAAAACATGCATATGTGTCTTTTATATAATGTATGTAAACTTCTGGTTTCAACTGTGCATCTAAATGTTTGTCCAATTATTTATTTTGCAAAACTAACTTCTTTAGTGGGAATTCTTTTCATTACTTACGTCAAAAAATATTTTTGTACTTTTAAAGAAAAAACATTTTACTGACTTTTCTTAATTAACAAATGTGCTTTAATGTATATTTTCACATGTACAATTGACAAACTAAACAGAGTCCCACAAAATTTGTGATAGCTGGTGGGTAATCCAAAAGATATAATGTCAGGACACACTGGGATTTAGGATAATAATAATAATAATAATAATAATAATAATAATAATAATAATAATAATGTGTGCACCTTGAAACAATAAAACTTTTATTACAAATATAGAATAAAAAAAATGATTCTAGTATCATGGTAACCCAATTAATCACTATGCTCTCCCTTCCCTAGGTGAAAACAACCTGCCTATTTATATACAGAGTGTCTGATCTGATACGTGTAACCCTGTACCTGAAACTAATACTATTCAAAAAACCCAATATTACCCTACATTACACCTAAAATATCAAGGAATGAAGTAGAAGGATATGAAAGATAGGACAAAACAAGTCGCCACTAAATAGTTATAACAAAGTTGCCAAAAATGTAGATACAAAACAGGCAATTGCTACAACAATACAGAAATGAGCAAAGAAACCATGTTTAAAGATATCAACACAAGATCCATATAGCAAATCGTAGTAAAAACCACCACATAGGGTTTCAATATACCAGACTGGGTTCCAACGTGTTTCTCCTGTGAGATATTGCTAGGTTCATCAGGAAACCCGTATAACACTCAAAGTCAGTGGACTGAAGAATAGGAATGTTTGCTATAAATCACTAGTGTGTTAGAAAAATAAGTCCTACCCAATTAGCACAAAATGGTTATAAAATATGCAAAATATGCACCACAAGGGAGAATAGTGAACTTACTTCCCTTAGGAGAGTCCCTTGGACTGCAGAAGTGATGATGTTCATTACTTCACCTGAGTTTGGGGAAGAGGTTGGGCAGGTCCTTGATAAATATACTTACCCCTATAATGCATGTGCAGTGTTCAGTAGCTAAGTAGGCTACTTTGCATGTGCAAAGCTCTGGAAGCAAATGCATCTATATAAAGGAACTGTCCACTATCCTCCCTGAATGAAGCTTCACACTTGTGTATTGTTGACTGTATTGACTGTACTTCTTAAACTGTGCATATGTACAGTAGTCTAATGTACTAATAAACATTGCCCCTGAATCTGGGAGGCAGGCATGTTTATACAGGAGCTGCCCACCTACCTCGCCAAAAGCAAGTAAAAAAATCTATTATATTCATCCAGAAATTATGACATCCATCAATTCTAGCTCACGTGTAAATGTTAAAATAAATGCTGAAGTATATAAAATTTATTCACAAACATGATTACTATTAAAAGGGGTTGTTCACCTTCTAACAAAATCAAACCACAATCAGTAAAATAAAAAAATAATACTCACCTCCCTCTGGTCCCCAGTTCCAGCACTGTGACTCTCTTGTCTACTGTTTTCTATCTTGAACCTCTAAACAGGGATGTCACCGCTGCAGTGGTCACGTGAATCTTACTTACATTCACAGCCGAACAGTGACGTAAATGAGTGCCATGTGACCTCTGCACCAATCAGTGGCTGTAGCAGTGAAGTCTCCATTCAGAAGTTTAAAGGGGTTTTGCCACAATCTCATTTCATACCTCCTGTATCCAGCTCTTCAGCTCTGTGTGCTCGGAAGGAGGCGTGAATGATTTGTTTGAATTGCATATCATGTGACTCAGCAGGATGACATCACCAGGCCTTTCCTCTCTCTAGTTATGTATAGAATTGTAAGTAGCTACATTGTAGCTCATAGGTAACATTTTTGCTTTACAGCACAAGGGTCCTTGGTTCAAATCCCTGCAGGAACTTAACCTGTGGATTTTTTTTTCCTCTTTATCAATGCACAGACCTCATTGAGGTTTCTTTTTTTTTTTTTGCACTGTTTGACTTATTACTAACTAGTCCAAAGGACAGGAGTAGAATGACAGCACCCAGGGTTTGAACACTCAGTAGCTGCCAGTGAAGAGAGGTGATGTCTGAGCATGTGTGACCAGGACTGAGAAGCCGACAACCCTGGTCGTATCCCCAGGAGATGAGCTGTAAACAATGGATCACTAAAGGAGCAGCTATGAAAAAAACGGTGCAGAATTTTTAATAATGATCAATGGTGAAAATTTTTATTATTTAAATTTTAAAACTTCCCACAACAATTTTACTTCATGGCAAAATCCCTTTAAGAATAAAAACAGAAGACCAAGCAGCACTGGAACCTGAAGAAGGTGAATATAAGTTTATTTTTATTTTACTGGGGCCCCCCGGAGCTGCTGGTTTGATTTTGTTACGACGTGGACAGTCCATTTAAAAGAAAATTGTTTTGCAAAAAAAAAATAGTTGGGCACAGCCTTTAACGAGACTAAAATTAAAAGCAAGTCATTTTCTTGGTCTATGATGTACATTATTTTTTCCCATCAATCCAAAGAGACTGAATTTGACATTGTGCATCCTAATTCATTAAGCAAAATAGTTCCCTGTCTAACATAATCAGCGCAGTATTACAATGCTGTTAATGTTAGATTTAAAAACGTCTGGAAATCTGGACCACGTTAGCAGAGCATTCCACTTATCTCATTCTATTGAATCAAAAAGCCCTGTCTATTAAGAGATGTTCAGAGAAAACCAAGAGGCTAAATTGAAACATTACTGGAATTTATGCACTCTGTGGATTAGGATAATATTGGCAATAATCTAGCTCATCCTCCATATGCCTGGGGTTAGCCTTGGGGCACCTGAATGCACACTAGCTGTGGTCTGTAAAATGCTAACAATAATATAATAAGACAACTATTATCAGCATAAAGGAAAAACACAACACATGGATACATTGCAATTATTTAATCATTTGTAATTTAACCTCAGATTGGAAAATGTGATTGCAAAGCTTTAGCAATCTGAACGGAATCTGAAGAGGATGTGCCAAAAAACAGGAATTCAGAAAAGCAGAGGTCTTGAATATAACAGTGATAGCCCACAGACGCCAAGTGACAACTCACTGATGTCATCCCCTGTCCTATCACCCAACTCCATGCTCCTGGATAGGCCCACCTATCAAGATTACAGCAGTGTCATTTTTATTATATTTTTTTTTTAATATGGATTGAATGCCAGTCAACATCAACCTCTACAGGCCATCAGTCACTAGTGGAGAAGTAGATCACAACCTACTATTTGGCTACTCCTGCTTTAAAGGGGTTGTCTCACTACATTGATTCTTCTTACCTCAGTCCTGCTTTCTTGGTTTACTGGCGTGTTTACTGGCTTCTATTAGGCTGCAACAGAAGTCAGACCTGTAGCTATAGCAACCAGTGCTGGCAGCCAATCAGGAGAGATCAAATAGGTCTGTTGTTATAGTGATCTGAGGAGCTGATGCAGCCCATACAAGAGGGGATATCTAGGAATAGGTAGGGGACTGTTAATAGAAATATAACAAGATCTTTAACACACAAAGCAATCCTTGTAGTGAGACAACCCCTTTAAATATCGTGAGACCTTTCCGACTGCTGTATCATCCCAAAGTGTTGGGCATGCCATAAACAGGTTCAGTTTCCAGCCATCATCATGCTGATACCAACAATCTCAAGGGCTGAGCATGGCTCCTTCAACTAAACTAATTTTATTTTATAATACAAAACATATAAAAGTGGTTTTGGCTCACCTGCTCCATACGTTCTGAAGTAAAGAAGTGTCCAGTCTTCAGCTAATCAGTACTTGAAAATATGAATATGGAAGATAAAATACGTGGACGTGATCTCTCTTACGCGTTTCAAACCACAGTGGTTCTTGTTCACATCAGTGGCCATCTGTTACGAACAGCGGTAGTGGATCTGCTGGACCACTGCAAGCGATGCTATAAGCCACGCCAGGGAGTGGAGTCTAAGTAGAACCCGGTTTTCACCAGAGCCCGCCGCAAAGCGTCATGGACTTGCTGCGGCGGGAGTCTATCAAGTCGCTTCCGCTGACGTGACTTGCTTGTGGTGGCAGCCAAGGGTAAGCGTGGTACAGAATAGTCAGGCGTAGTCGTAGTCGTGGACAGGCAGAAAGGTCAGGGCAGGCAGCAAAGGTTCGTGGTCAATAGATGTAGCAAGAGGGTCAGAACACCGAAGACAATAGAACACACTTCCAAAGCTTTCTCTATAGGCTATGGGCACAAAAGATCCGGCAAGGAAGTGCCGGGGTGGAACCAATATATAGGACCAGCGCCCAGCAATTAACCAATTAATGGCGCGCTGGCCCTTTAAATTTCAAAGAACTGCCGTGAGCGCGCACTGCAGCCGGCAGAGAGCCGCGTGGGGACAAGAGCGCAGCTAGATAAGTGCAGGCTCTCGGGGAAGCGAGTGCACCCGCGGCCCGACCTGCGGACCGCAGCGCCACTCGTCCCCGGAGCAGAGGGACACAGACAAGACACGAGTGTGCCCGCAGCCCGACCCACGGCTGTGGGACCACCGGTGACAACATCGTACACCTGATGCAAACTAAACACATCAACGAACCAATCATATTTGTTTGCTACATTGCATCACTTCATACTGGAAGAACAATCAGAATCACTTAATCATAAATCTTGAAATATTGACTATAAACCGTTTAAACAAACAGTACTAGGGACTAGTGTTGATCGATTTAATTGAACTCTGCAAAAATCTAGCGCGAGTCGATTTTCAAATTTTTTTTAGAAAATCCTTTCCATTTTTCAATCCGATCGTCATTTCACATTAAAGTCAATGCACAGTGGAAATGGCACGGTGCGTCGATTGCGATTTTTTTATTCTATTTTACCAGAAACAAATCGGAACGATCGAGAAACCCATAAAAATCGACTCAATCTTGATTTCTGGAAAATCGATCATCTCTACTAGGGACGCTATCTTTTTCTACCCTCGCTTGACAATCTAATAGGGTTCGTTGAGATTTATCTTTTACTCTGTAGTGGTCTCTTTTTTCAATAGTGCAGCATATTTATTTTTTTAAATCCTGGTCTGTTGTACAAGATCGAGTGACTCGTCTATATTGAAGTGCATTGAAATGGCTGTGATCACATCCTTAGGGTGGCAACTGTAGACAATCATAACAGAGAGCTCAAATATTTTACCTTCTTTGGTATAGAACAAGTTAAAAATGGGGCAGGGATTGGCAGCAGCTAGTCAAGTTACATGAGGCATTTTGGATCCTCAATCTGAATACAAGGAGCCAGATTGGTCATAAGAACAGAAATTATCTGTTGTATAACTATTAATACTAACCTGACACGTTATTGTTTATTGATAATGGTAGGTGTTGCAATATTGTATTATATTGTAATGAAGTGATTCAGATAGTCCTCCTTCTGAAACAAGTTACGCAATGTAGAAAACAAATTTGATTGGTTCGTTGATGTTTTTAATTGGAATCAGGTGTATGATGTCCACTGCTGTAAACAAGAACCACTATGGTTTGAAACGCGTAAACCAGATATCAACCAATCATTTTCTCTCTCATCTTTATGAATTAATAAAGTTTTTCTACCTTTATTATGCACTGGAATACCATATTTAAAATTTGTCAATTTTCTTTTGCATTGGCCCACTCTCCATCTTATGTTCTAAGTGCATACTGCCGATATGGGATGTCATCCTTATGCCAATGTTTGTCAGGATACAGACAAAGAACCTTATCTGTCTCTACTGTCATTTTTATTTTTTGGTGCACTTCATTTGAGTTTAACACTATTGTTTTAGTGGGCATGGAGTAAGGCACTACGATTTATGGGAGCTGTGTGAGTGTTACAATATTTTTTCAAGGGTACCATGTGTGACACTACAGTACTATTTATAGGGAGTCTATAGCTCCTTTGGTTGCCGTTGAATGTTCTTCGTTTTAACGGAAAAAACAGCGCAGCATGCTGCACCATTTTTTCGTCATTGTGAACTGGCTTAGGTGTACATGACTACTTGAAGAAAAAATATTTAACATATTTTGGGGGGGTTTGTCCTTGATGACATTTATGTCCTGTCTGGGGAGAATAAACAGGAACACCTACTCAACCTTCCTTGCTGATTGTTAGAAACATCATACAAAATGGTCAGAAAAGTCAACAGTTCACAGAAATCTTGACTATGAATAACAACTACATACATGGAATGATGTTCTACTAATAGGCATGTTCAGAAGTAGATATGGACCATGAAGGATTTCAAGTTTGAACAGCAGTGCAGAAGGAAAAAATACTTACAAATAAGCTGGATTTGTATTGGCCAAATGCAGAACATGTGATTCAACAGGTTGAACGGCCGCTAAAATATCTTGTTCAATAGCCATTGGAAGAACTGCATACCCACAATAGTCAATGTGCTCTCCTATAACACAAAGCAGAAATCTAGATTTGCAAACAAAACTCATTTCCTGTAGCCAAGTCTCATTCTACACACGGTGTCTAAAGACGCAAAACTTTTCTGTTGTTACCGCTCTACCATATTCCTCGATATGCCACATTACACTTACAGAACAAACTGACCTGTAATCATTTCAACTATCTTGGCTGGAGTAACAAATGAAGGACAGTGCTATGTAAAAGTGGGCAAGATTTAGCTTGACTGGTCACTATTCCAGAGAGAAGCAGGGCTGTGGAGTCGGTAAGCCAAAGATTCGACTCCAACTCCTACTCCTCAATTTTCCTGACTCTGACTCCCTTATACATTGCACATGTTTAAGTGATAACATTTCTGTAGTAAAATGGTAACATCAGGCTTTTTATCACCTTATGATACACTAATCAAGCTATTTAGGTAGAATACTGACAAGCAAAATGGTAACAATGTTTTTAACTTTTGACTTTCAGGCTCCATATCTCACCATTCACTACAGCTTTGAAAATGAGACTACCATCATTTTATAGACAATCATCTTACCTATGTTATACATACATCTACAGAACTAAGCAGATACTAAATTATGTACCTGCATTGTTACCGTTTTACTCCTAAAAATCAAAATTTGGCCTTCAGCACTGCCTGAATCCTTCTGGGCTCTGGATCAGATTCAAGCAGGTCTCTTCCACATGTTCTCAATGTTGGTTTAGACTGGACGTGGGTACGAATACAGCTTTTTCTTCAACTCTAAGTGGATTGGGTTGGGGTCTGGGGACTATGGAGGCCAATACAGCAACTCTAACTCTCTGTCATTGAACCCTTCCTTCTCCAACCTTGACATCTGCTTCAGGTCGTCCTCCTGCTGGAACACTATGTCGTCCTTTTCATACCCATAACACCATGTGGACCTGCTTGTTTTTTGATAATAAAGTATATTTTTTACCTGCACTGGAATTTACAAGTCTTTCTTGAATACTCACTCGAGTATATGAAGTAACTCATCTTGTAGGACACTCACATATAGCTCAGCATTGAGGTCACCATCGATCCTGGTCAAGTATCCAACATCTTTGGCTGTGAAACATCCCCATATCCTCAGGCTCTTCCACCAAACCTGACAGTTCTTCCAGCTTCTCAATCCGTTAGCTTCTTTTTCCCTTGATTCTTCCAAACCCGTTTTCCCCCATCAGAGCCTGGTCTATTGACTTTCATTTCTTCACTCCAAATCACCAGTTTCCAATCTTTCATTTTTTGTACTTTTTGGCAAACTTGAGCCAACGCTTCTTATGACAAGATGGAAGTCGCAGCTTCTTCCCCTTTTTTTTGGGCCATCATTCCAGATCTGTGTAATGCGCGTTGCCCAATGCTTGCACGGATGTCTGTGATCTCACTCTTATAAAGCGTACGAGCCGTCTCTTAGCGTCAGAACTGATCGACCTTGTGATGAGAGACTTGTTGACTAATATTTCCCCTGGACATCACCTCTTGGCTCTGGATGGACGGACTTCATTTCATATTCTTCCAGCTGTCAGGGCCTCACATGATGCAGTTTGGCAGTTTTCTTCGCTCAGAGACGCTATTGATGAGCTGGATGATGCTGCTTCTCTTTTCTTGGGAAATCTCCTTCATGGGGGCTTGAACCAGTGACCTTTTGCTTGGGAATCAGCTTAATAACACACTGAGCTATTAGGGAATGTGAGAGCAGGTTGTCTTTGTCCCACCACCAGGAGCAAAAACACTAACAATGCAGTTACATGAGAAGAATCTGCAGAACTAAGTATATGCTAAATAGTTGAAGTTAAAATTTATGTATGAGATCCAAGATGATGGTCTATAAAATGATGGGAGTCTCATGTTCAAAGCTGTAGTGGATAGTGAGATACGGAGCCTGAAAGTCACAAGTTCAAAACAAGGATCCGGACTTTAAAGGACTTTATAACACAAAAAACTTTAATAAGTTGTAAATATTAAGTGAAAAATTTTGCTGAAATCTGGTCAATCTGTTTGCTAGGGGAGTGGAATCTTTTCCCCATGGCAATGCTTTGCCTGCTCCATGTCATCAACTCATGTGATGAGGCTGAAGATACAGGAGCAGTAGCACAGGCAAGACCCAATTTCTCTTGCTCTTGGCACCGCATTGAACTAACTGTACCAATTTATTATATATTTTGGGAGTCGAGTCGGTCCATTTTTTAACTCCGACTCCTGCAAAATGGGCACCGACTCCGACTCCACGACTTCGGCTCCACAGCCATGGAGAGAAGTTTCCTGTGGTGTTACTGAAAGCTGCCAACTACCCTGAAAAAAAGCAAACCGCTATGGGGGAAGGATACAAAAACGGGGAAAATGGCAGGTAATCCTACCACGCAATAAGTGCTAGGATTTTACCCTATTTGCAGGGCGTACTTCAGGGGCATTGCAGCGGAATTACCCCCTGCAAATACCCTGAATGTCTTCTTGAGCACAAATGGAAAACGCTTAACCATTCATATTAACAGCACAAGATCAGGTAAGATGAAGATATCACTGTACATTGCTTGTATTTTTGCATTTTTTCCTTATTTTTTTTCCAGTTGGCAACTGTTCAAGGCATAAAACATGCACAGGATTAAACAGACATTGGTATGAGATACATTACTTGGCTAAAAGCCTGTGCTGTATATAAGATGTATACAGTATAAATACTGTGAGATGTAATGAGTAGTTGGGTTCCCTTTTGCTATAAGTCTAGGTCTACACAGCAAATGTCAAAATGCCGTCCAAATCCTGACCACAGGAGGGCCGCGGTTTTTGCCGCGGGTTTGTGCACAAACAGCGGTCGGTTTCTGGATTTGCCATCGGCCCCATACATTGAATGTACGGGAATCTGGCGGCAATCCGGCAGAATTCTGCGAAATTTACCATATATTCCACCAGATTTTAAAACCAACAGTAAAAAATCCTGCGCTGTGTAGATTGCAACACAGATTTTTTTATTGCCGTCTACATAGCACAGGGAACTATCGGATTTTTTGCAGATTCAAGATAAATAAAATAAGTACAAAGGTACTATGCATTTCGCACGGGCACACCTGTTAAGTTATTGCACCTGAGGAAGCACGGCATGTGCCCGTGCGAAATGCGTACCTTTTTTTTAAAATTTCTTTTATGCTTTATATTTTATGTATTTTAATGATTGTCACTTGCTGAAATTAAAACTGACAATTTATTTGGGACGTTTCCCGGTTCCCGTTTTGTCAACTTCAGCTAAAAACTTTGTTGTTTCGGTTTGCATATCTACTGCCTGAGCGCCACCATAGTTCCGTATTATATACCTCATCCAATACATTCGGATGAAAGAAGGTTAATATAATTCTATGATAGAGGAGAGGAGCTGAGCTCTGTGATATATATGTTTATAGGATTTAATGCTGAATTTTTGAGTAAAAAGCAAACAAAATCTGTGAAAATGAAACTGGATCCCCAAAACAGGAGGAAAGCCGCCGCCCCGCGATCCCCAGCAGGAAGGACGCGCCGTCACTGCGATCCCCAGCAGGAGGAGCCCCCGCTCACCTGCGATCCCACAGGAGGACGCCGCGCTCACCCGCGATCCCCAGCAGGAGGATGCCCCAGCTCACTGGATCCCCCAAGGGACCGCCGCTCACCTGCGTCCCACAGGAGGACGCGCGCTCACTGCGAAACCCCCAGGGAGGGGACCCCCGCCGCTCACCTGCGATCCCAAGCAGGAGGACGCCGCCGCTCACCTGCGATCCCCCAGCAGGAGGACCCGCACTACCTGCGATCCCGCAGGGGATGCAGGTCCGGGTCCGTAAAACAGATCACAAAAGTGTCGTGTGAACAAGCCCTTACACTACTAGCTCTTTAAAATAAGGGGCATAGTCCAAGCCCTGACACAAAGCCCTATATTATTCCCATTGAACAAACTTTACAATAGGCTCTATGCATTACTGTAGGTAGCATTCTCTGAGCATCTACTTAATGTAGATCCATATATCAGTCTGCCAGAAAGTGAGTCATAGTCATAACTACAGATAACACACTGGGCCTCATTTATCAAAATTCTCTTTGTTGCCCATAGCAACCAATTATCATTCAGCTTCCATTTTTCTGCACCAGTTTAAAAAATAAGAGTGAAGCTCAATAGCTCCTGGCAACTACATGTAACTGGGACTGACACCTTTATAAAATGGTATTTGAAGGGGAACCATCATTATAATTCAGTAGTACATGTGACTAAGAGAAACTTTATAATATTTCTTATTAGGGGAAATGGCACTTTTCTCACCTAGTCCTTCCTGCCTGTAGGACTTTGTTAAAAATAGAGGAAAGATGGGGAAAGGAAGAAGAGGATGTAGCTCATACTTGCCAACCCTCCTGGGTTGAGCAGGAGGTTCCCCTCCAGCCCCAAGAGACGCTGCCCTGAAGTCACTGACTGAGGCCAGCACAATGCTCTGATAGCTTCCTGCATAGCAAGCTATCAGAGCTACAGGCCCTGCTGCCCTGCTGGGAGGAGGGGGCGGGGATTAGCAGGAGCCTCGAAGCTCCGTACCCTCTCCCCAGCAGAGCAGCGTGAAGACTCCAGGATGCCAGCATCAGGACAGGTGAGTACATTACCAGAGACTGTGTATGTGGGGGAGAGTTGTTTGTTTACTACGTGTGCTTGGGAGGGGTGGGTGTTTGTATTGGAGTGTGGTGGGACAGGTGTGGGTCATACTTGCAAACCCCCCGGAATTGACCGGGAAGATCCAGCAAATGGAGACAGAACGCAGGGAATAGGAGACAGAGAGCAGAGGGCAACCTCTACCCCACGTGGCCTTTCTCCTGCCCCCTGTGGTCTGTCTCCAGTGGCTGGGGGAAGGAGTTTCTCATTGTCTCCTACCCCTCGTGGTCTGTCTATGGAAGTCGCAGGGCGCAGGAGACTGGCCACAGGGAGTAGAAGTTGCCCTCTGCTCCCAGTCTCCTGCACCCTGCGTTCTGTCTCCAGTGTAGCATATAAAGGGGGTAGAAGTTGTCCCCTTGTCTCCTGTCCCTTGCTCCAGCCCCCTCCGGTCTGTCTCAGACGGTCACAGGGGGCTGGATACAGGCCACAGAAGTTGCCACCTTGTCTCCTGTCTCTTGCTCCTGCCCCCTGTAGTCTGTCTTTGGCCACAGGGGGCAGGAGACAGACTGCAGGGGACAGACTCTGCCAATTGCCTATGGCAGTAGCCTATTCAACATCCAGGAAAGCATGGCAACACTCCATCCCCAAAAGATGGGGGATGTATTCCTATCATGAAAAGTTGGATTTTACGTGTGGGTGATAGGTGTCACCCAGCTTTCCTGGATGCTGGTTAGGATATCCAGCCTATATGTATGTGTGCAATGTTTGTTTATTTACAGGTTCCCATTTGAACTACTTTGGATTTGGACTCTGTTGAATCAACCTTGTCTCTATTTTTTTCAAATAAAATGGATAAAGAGGGCTGTAGTCACCGAGTGTTTATTTAAATAAAAGGGTTTTTTTGCAATTTGTATGTGTGTGTTTTTTTCCATATAATATTTCAGTGATAGTAATGGAGGTGTCTGACAGACGCCTCTCCATTACCATCTCTCAGGCTTGATGTCAGCCAGCGGTGCTTCTCATTGCCCAAGACTGACACTAATCCTCTGCCACTATTACCCCAGCCGCCAACGCACCAGAGGTTCTGGGAAGAGCCGGTAACCGTCAGAAGCGGAACTTCTAATGTGATGGCCTGCTTCTGGCACAGCTGCAGGCTGGTATTTTTAGAATGGGAAGAGACCAGTATCAATAGTTCTTCCCATTCTGATAGTATCAGGCTGCCACTGTCTGTTTCACCTTGACTTGTTATGGAAAATGGCGACCACACGTCATTTTTTTTTCTGAAAATGTATTTATTTAATGAGAATCTAAATATGGGCATCCACTGTAATGATTACAGGAGTTACCCACTTTAGGATTCTCAATAAATAAATGATTCTATTAAAAAATAAACAAAGTGGGGTCCTCCCATTTTTCAGAACCAGTCAAGGTAAAACCAACAGCTGCAGCCTGATACTATCAGAATGGGAAGTTCCATTAACATTGGTCTCTTCCCACTCTAAAAATACCAGCCCGCAGCCGCCCCAGAAGTGGACCATTACACTAGAGGGTCCACTTCTGATGGTTACCTGGCTCTTCCCAGTACCCTTGGTGCATTGGGTACTGGGGTAATAGTGACACAGTGTTGGTGTCAGCCTTGGGGTGACAAAAACTATTGCTGACTTACACCAAGTCTGAGCGCTAGTAATGGAGAGGCGCCTGCCAGATACCTCTATTACTAAAACTGAAATTAAATGGGAAAAAAAAACACTAATTGCGCAAAAAAACTTTTACTTAAATAAACACTCCCTGACATTAGCCCTCTTTCACCATTTTATTAAAGAAATCAATCAAACGCTGGTCTGACATAATCCAATGAGTCCGACATAGTCCAAAGGGGAAACCTGTATAAATATAAGAATATTAAAAAAACATGACAGTACTTAGTTCCATCTCCTGCATCTCCTGAAGATCATGCCTGCGGCTGATCTTCTGGGCGTTTGGGGTATGGGGTTCAACCTGCACAATATGATTCTGGGGGGTACAGACACAGCTGATGCACAATCTCCAGGGGGATGTTCCTATGCCCCCCTCCCAACAAAATTGTAAGCTGTGCTCTGTAGTCCTCTCTCCCACCACTCACCACCATTATGTTATGTATCTTAGTGCCAACAAAAAATATAACCCCCCCAACACCACATAACCTTTCCATCAAATACCCCATAGTCCTCTCACCTCCACCTATCACTCCATTCCACCTATCATCCCATAACCTTTCTACCTGCACCTATCACCCCATAACCTCCCCAACTACCATCCCATGTCGAGTTTGTACAGGGGTGGCCATGGGCAAGGAAATACTGAAAAAAATAGATTTGCAAGAGGTTTGTGTGGTAAATTTTGAAGGGGCACATCGTGGCCGTGAGAAATCATCATGGTGGTCTGGACAGGATGGAGAAGAAAAGGGAAAAAAAAATTCCAGTAATAGAAGATGTCTCCAGTGAGTCCCTAGATGTAACTGCACTGTAGTCGCTTAAACATCTGTACACTGGTATCTACCACTATATAAATCACTGCATGGTGGTAATATGCAGTGTGCGGAGCCTGTGTACACTGCTAACTACCACTATATGGTGGAAATACTGGTAGTAGTGTATGGTTTGGGTTAAGGCACAGTTTGGCAGCATCTCCCAGCTTTCCAACAGTCCAGGAAACCTGGGTGACCTATAAACCCTTAATTAACTTTCTTCCAGAGCCGTTACACAGTTAGGTGGAGTTTTTGCAAAGGAAGTTGCGGTTCAACAAAAAGAGGGCGTGATCATGCAAATTTTTGGGACAGCGCATTTCAGGTCTTCAGGTCTCCCTGATGCCCACTTTCAAAAGTTGGCAAGTATGATGTAGCTACAGCTTCTGATATAGTCAGCATGCAGGTTCTAGCTTAAACAAATACAGCAGCAACATTGTCTGCAGTGCTGTCATCAATTTTACACATACTATGTATTACTTACCTATTAGATTGACCCGTCCTGGTGCCCGTGCATAAAACAATGGTTCGCTACCAAATTTAGTGATAAACATTTCCTTCAGCTTCAGCAACCTGTAGATTTTAGAAAAATAAACATTTTGGTTTTAAAGTAAAAAAGTGTGTATATTGCTTAAAGCAGACATGCATCTTTTTTACCTTTTAAAGCCATACTGTATGTGAGATTGGCCCTATTCATATAACATTTTTTATCTCCCCTTAACATATACATGAAATTAATGTTTCTAAAGGCCAAAAACAGACACTAATTTTGGCGGCAATTTTTTAACCTATACGTTATACATATCTGCATCCACTTGCGTCAGTTTCTGTACATTTTTGAAACAGAAAACATATTTTTTTACATTTTATTTAAATGAAGAATGTGTTTCATTTTTTTCCAATATTATTTGCAAAAAAATCTGCGTAACACATGCAAACATAGAGCCTTATTTTCACGTTTCCCACTGACTCTCATATTAAAATACACGTACTTAAAGGGGTTGTCTCGCTACAAAGATTAGCTTTCAAAATGTAGGGAACACAAAATAGAGACATTTTCCAAATATATTGCTTTGTTCATCTGTTTTTGTTAAGGAATCACAAGTGAATTTATGACCTCCCTGGCTATTTCTGCTCCCTCAGTGACCGACCTGTAAACTTCTCTCTCCCCTGCTGTTTGTTCTATGTGATAGCAGTGAGTGATGTCATCACACAGGTCAGGGTAGCTCTGTGCTGGCCTGCAGTAAAAAGCTTGATTTATGTAAACAGCACTAATCAGGGCTTTTGTTTGAGGGATCAGATAAAAACTCCTGCTAGTAGTTCTGGAAAGGTTCTGAGCTAATCTGAACTAATTAGCAACTGAAAACACAGAGTTGAATACACCATGGAGCTGTATGCTTATTACAGACAGTCTGAAAGAGGAAGTGACAGAGTATTTCATTCATGCATCCTATGAAACTCTGTAGGGAGACAACCCCTTTAAGCCATGCCACACCTTAACCATGACAAATAGTAGTGATCCAGATGCAGGTTCAGATGGAAGTCACAACAAAAGAGTAGATGCACTCAGGAGAGCTGTGTGCAGAATAAGACTCCTACTCTGTACTCAGCTCTTCTAAACTTTACACTTTTTGCACCTGCATCAACTGCTCTTCATGGTCTCAGATGTCACTTGACAGAGGCTACGTTGCCAAAATGTTGTGATTTCCATTTGAACTTGCATATGGATCATTCCTACCAGTCATGGTTATTGTAGTTATTGGTCGCAGAAAATGGTGCTGTTTCGCAAATTTCCAAAATAGAAAATATTTGGATTTTTTTACGGTACCAAAGCAGAACGGAAACCCTACATGTTTGGTATTGCTGGATTCGTATTAACCTGTAGAATACAGATAACAAATTTTACTGAAGACTGAACACTGTAAACGTAGCACACCCGGAAACATGGCGCAAGTATGGATTTTTTTCACATTTTGCCCCATTTCGAATTTTTTTGTGGTTTCCCAATATATTCTATAGTATGGTGAATAACAACATTAGAAAGTACATCTTGTCCCACAAAATAAAAGTCCTCATATGTCTATGTAGATGAAAAAAATTTAAAAAGTATGGCTCCGGGAACGCAGGGAGGGAAAAAACAGAGCCACGCTATTTTGAACGTGGTGTGTTAAGGGATTAAAAAATTAAAAACGAGCTCTGGTCGGTTACTATGGGCAACAAAGACAGTTTTACCTCTAGACAGTTTTCATAAATGAGGTCCAATGTGATGTTTTCTTTTAGCACCACCAGAATAATGTGTAACTGTGTAAAGTGTTTGGCCTTGTGCTTTATGGATCCATGATGGATAAGAAGGATCTATTTTTTAACAGCTAACAACAAATCAACAGATCCATTGACATAAAAACACCAGAATCCCAGTGGAAAACTAATGGACTTCAACAGCATGAATAGTGCAGCAGACTAGGTTACTGTAAATATGCCCATCATGCTGTGCACCTCAGTTCACAACTCTAATATTGTACACTTGCATAAAATCATATTTGTGTTTTAAGTTAATAAAACTCTGTTACAGCTGTTAAAGGGGTGTTGCGAGAGTTGAAAAAGCTTGTTTGGCCGTAGGGGCATGATAAAAAAATAGAAGAGGTTCACACTTACCTCCCTGACGCTCCCGCCTTGTCGAGGCGGCCATCCCAATCATCCCGGACAAACAAGTTTTTTCCACTCTCGGAACACCCCTTTAAGTATTTCCTTTACAATGTAGTCTAATATGTCCGATTCCAGTTTGACCTAACAGCAAAAATTAGGTCACCTCATACGAACTATGTGATCTTCATAGAAATGTACTATGGGAACCTAAATGCATTTATATACAGGCAATCCCCAACTTACATCTGTCTCCTAGTTACAAATGGAGACTTATGGGGTATGCTGGCACTCGTTCCTCAACAGATAATAGCTGTGGAACGACAAGCTCCAGCATGCCATAGCAGCACATGAGGTGAAATCTTAACAGGGACACAGAGAGCAAAACAAATGTAAAAACCCTTCCCTATACTATCAGAAACAAGAAAAAAAAACTTTTGTGCTGGAGTTACATTTAATAAATATATCTGTTCCAACTTACATATAAATTAAACTTAAGAACAAACCTACAGTCCCTATCCCGTTCGTAACCCCGGGTCTGCCTGTATATGATATTCCCATGAAAGTAAAATGGGAGCAATATGGATAATCTGAAGCAAGCTTAGGATGCTTTGCCCAGAGTCCAGATCTAACTCTGTTTTTGGGAGACTGTTTTCGATCTTCATTTTATGGAATATTGTGGTACGTCACACGGCAGGGGTTTCCAGTCAGTCCAAAAACCGTCTGAAAACCAACTGGCAACCATCCCCATAGACGTTAATAGAAAATCTGAGCTATAGTTTGCACACCTCAGGTTTTCTAAAAATATTGCAGACAGTGACCGTCCACGAGCTTTGTCAGACACAAAGCCTGCAGAAGAACTGCGTGTACTGATGGCATGCCATCAACACTCTTGCGTCACAGGACTTCTCAGGTCACTGGTCCCTGGTATGTTTAGTCATGTGTAATTGTTTAATAGTTCATTTTAGAAGCAGGAAAGAGGAAATAAACAGGAGATAATTAGTCTGTCGGTAACTATAATGTGAAGTGTGTGATTATCATATCGAGCAGTTCTCGAAGTCTCAAAATCCAGAGATAACTTAAATTATATCAACATATGCACAGTATCAAAATAAGCTTCAGCATCAACCACTCTAATAAAAATACAAAAGCACTCATTACACCACATTTTTATCATACGAGTTCCACAGTAAAAAAAAGTAATAAGGGGCATACACCCCTAAACAGGTGTCTGCAGATGAGAACCCGGTTTGGCATAACTCCTAGTTATATTGCAAGACTCAGTGAGTCGGATGTGACTTGAAGAACACTACATTCAATAAGTGGCACAGAATCTAAGCTCATTTCTCTTGAGCTTATGTGAATAGATTTGAATTTCAGTGGAGTAACCAAGGCATACGCATTTCCACACACCTACATGTTTCTCTCATTAGGGTATGTTCACACTGTGTTTTTCAATCCGAAAAAAGTATTGTGTTAAACATATCCAAACATTACCCAAAGTGTGCTGCGTGTTTGGATACATTTTATGTGCAGCAGAAACGTACCCTATAGTTTTAAGTAGGTGTCTGATGCGTAAAAAGGATCAAGAATTGACTAGTCAATTCTTTGATCGGATCCTTTAAACGCATTTTTCAAGTGAAACGTCTGTTGGGGTGGCACACTCTCTGCCAAACTCCTGACTACTATAGGGCTAAGTATATATTTTTTAGTTATATATATTCTTTAGTTGCTAGTGTCCTGATGATATTAGAATGTGTATGTAAATTGCTGCCACACCAGTGTTGCACCTATGCTCATTTTTTTCAAAAAGGTGTTTTGGATGTGCAAACTCATATATTGTTTCTAGTTTGTGTAAGGAGGAGTGACTGCCTCCATTTTGGTTTTCTTAACTCCACCCACATTCACAGGTTTTTAAATCAGTGCAGTGTACTTAGAAGCTGGTGCTTCACTCCCTGAAGTATGGAGGTCAGAACAGTCCCCAAAAGAGAGGTAACAATATTGTAGGAACCCACCTGCATTGAGGTCCCATTGAAGTTTCGGAGGTTGGCTTAAGCAGTTTTGATCAGAAATGTGAACTAAGAACCTCAAAAATTGTTCATGTATCCTAGGTAGCAAAAATTTCTATGACCCCTTTGATAGTTTCTTTAGGTGATAGTGTGCTACTGATATTGGAATGTGTATGTAAATTGCTGTCACACCAGTGTGCACCTGTGCTCATTTCTTTCAAAAAGGTTTTTTGGATGTGCAAAACCATATATTGTTTCTTGGATATGTTTTCTGTGCAGCAGAAACGTACCCTGTAGTTTTAAGTAGGTGTCTGATGCGTAAAAAGGATCAAGAATTGACAAGTCAATTCTTTGATCGAATCCTTGAAACAAATTTTTCAAGCAAAACGTGCGTTGGGGTGGCACACTCTCTGCCAAACTCTTGACTACTATAGGGCTAAGTATATATTCTTTATTTCAATTTTGAGTGATTTTTATTATATTTGCTTCCCTATATGTATGTGTACTTCTATGTATTGGCATTGTGCATATGTATTTATTGCAACACGCTGGTTTTTGGACAGGAGATGTGTTTTCTCATACTGGGTGTTGATATCACATCACTATTTTATGTCTTTATGTACTAGATTTTAAATAAGCATTAATTAAAATACTTATTTTTATATTGTGTTGGCATATATATTTTTTCTATCCTGGATTGTTACAACATATTAATATATGTGAATGGTTTAGCTATGTCCAGTAATCAAAACATTTTGTTAGTTTTTTCTAAAAGCAGATCAGGCAAGAAGGCTGCCCCCATAATCCTATACAATAAAAAAACAAATTAAAAATAAAATTACAATCAGAAAATAAAAAACAGCCAAGAAGAAAAGAATATGTATCAATGTCTGATTTTAATTATTAAAAAAAAAAAACAATATTGTTGATAGATTCCCTTTTATGTTAAACAATATAGCAGCAGTTATAACATACATGAGATGCTGAATTTTTTTTTTTTTTTTAAAAAGTGCCGATACCTTTAAAGGCCATGTCCCCAGTGCACCGGTTTGCGGCCGGTTTTTCAGATGGTTTGCAGTTGTGCAAACTGTCTGAAAATCCGGCCGCACACTTTTATATGGGCCGCTATGGAAAACCCATGCAGCAGTCACCACTGCACGGGTTTTCCGCCCAACGGTTTTTCAAACCGCCGGCCGCCTGATAAACATTTTACATGTTCATTCTTCTGTTCGGTTTTCGGACGGAATATGAACAAGTGAATGTGAAGGGGGGAGGGCTTTTCTCCGCTAATCGCGTAAAAAAGCCGTCCTCCCGCGGCCGTGGGCACGGCACAAGAACTGGACAAATACCAGTCGGATAAACCGACCGGTATTGGTCCTGTGCCGTGTAAACGGCCCCTTACACCCAAAGAATAATGGGCAGGTTTGTATGGGTACAAGGAGCAGGGCTTGTGTGATGTGGCGTTACGTAGTGCAAGATTTGCCACTTAAAGGGGTTTTACCATGAAGTAAAAACCTCCGCACTGGCCGCTCGCAGCGAGCCGGTTGTGCATGTAAACGAGGAGGACGGCACTTGCAGGTGTCCTCTCCATTCACTTCTATGGGGGCTACCGAACACAGTGGAGCGCACACACTCCGTTATCATCAGAAGCTCCCATAGAAGAGAATGAGGAGAAGCCCTCCTCATTCACATGCATGGCTGGCTCACAACAGTTTTTACTTTGTGGTAAAACCCCTTTAAGTGGTCGCTGTTAGGAGGTCATATGAGCTGGCTGTCAATTGGGCTCCATTCACACGGAAGTATTTTGATCAGTATTTTTCACTAGTACTTGTAAGCTAAAACCAGGAAGAAACATGCAAGAGGTGCAAATCTATTCATGGTACATTTTTTCTCTGCCTAGGTTTCCCTCCTGGTTTTGGCTTACAAATAAGGATGTAAAATACTGACTATAATACTTTCGTGGGAACCCGGCATTATTGGGCACTGTTGCTGTTCTGGAATACTGTAGTTGCCACTATTATGAGGGTGCTCTGGCTAGAACTGTTAAATACTGTGGAGTGATTTATTGTTTGTGGACAATATTGGATTAATAGGGACATTAAAAATATTTCTTGCAACTAAGCAAATATGAATAAAAGCTGGCCAACAGTTAAAAGAGTTGACTCACTACGCTGTTTTACATAGCCACTGGCAGCTTCAGACTGACATTTCCAGGTCAGGCTGTGAATGGTTCTATAGCAGTGACTGCCATATCAGCTCTGCTCTTTCTAGCTGATCCTGATACTGTAAGATTAATGCTGCCGCTTTGTATATTGTAGTATACAAGACTACAGAGCTCTAAAGATTTAAAGGGGATATATCGCTTCTTCAGTTCGGCTGTTCTCTTGAAGCTTGATGCTCTCACCTGAAATCCAGCGGCGTTTCTTCCCCTCCCAGCTGGGTGTTTCTTAACTCAAGGGGATGACATCATTCCCCATTCACTGTTCAGGCTGGCTCCAGTGTGTCCCCCCCCCTCAACATGTCACTGTCCTCTCCCTATGCAGTCTTCTTTTGTAAGAGCTGTTTACATACCACAGGCCTGCATTCAGTCTAAACAGTCTTCTATGAACTCAGCACTGATCTCTCATAGCTGGAGGTTTGCTACAGTTGAATCCATCCAGAGCACAGATCCGTCTCCCTTCATGTTTACATAAGGCACCAACGCACAATTCTGCTGTTTTTTGATTGTAGCAGCAGCTGCAGTGTCAATGAGGGGAAGTTAGCTGTATAGCGTGACATTTTTGTCAGCCCCTTACACGCAGGAGCATTAAGGCACCGTGACACAATTCTGCTGTTTTCCGTTTATAGAGACAGCTGCAAAGTCAATGAGAAGGCAGCTAGCTGTATAGAGTGAAATTGTTGTCGGCCCCTAATTCTGAGTGAGAGGCAGGAATGCAAGCTCTGTGAATACGGCCGTCCGGGATGGGTGGAGGAGGAGGGGGGGGGAACAGAATGTAAATTAGTAGAGCCCTCAGTTAATAAAATGCAAGCAGGTGGGATCCGACTATTGGACCAGCACTGGAGAAGTTTGTTTACAGAAAACGAAGATAAGGAATACTGTGAAATCAAGACAGCTTTGCTAATGACATCCAATTGCAATGTTGCTTGTTTTCACTGTTCCCTTATTCTGAAGGCCATTTAATGAAATGATACAATCCCTTTAAAGCTTCTCAGTAAGTAAAAATATTTTACTAGGGTGACTTGTCTGCAAAAGCAAGAGATAACGCTAAAGAGAAGCAAAATAAGAACAGCAATGTATTTGGTAATCTTTTTTACCTTTGCCTACATGTTTAAAGCTAATCAATGAAATGGGAATACCACTTTAATGACCTATGAGACAATGATCCAAAATTAATTTAGAGGCCAATATGGCTTATTTACCACATTCCCAGCCTGTATTCATACTTGCCAGCTAAAGAATGAGAAAGGCATTTTGGATAGGCTATTTTACATTGAACAATGAATTTTCACTTTACAATCCAAACATTTTAACTCTGAGGTGTAATAGTCCTTTAAAAAGTTATTATTCCTCTGTTGATCTCTGCCAAATGCCATTTAATCATCCCTGAACATGTTTATTTCCACAACAATCTGTACCCGCATGGTTCTCCAGGATCATTTTTTAGATTTCATTTCAGTGCATGTAACAAGGCATAATTTGCCAGCAAGACTTAGACTTTTGAGTTACAGAAAATAGCTTGGAGGGAATTGCAGCCAATCTGAAATATCAGCTTCTTCTATTTAACTGCGGCATGAGCCTGCCAACTGCTGCGAGCAAACTGCAAAACAGTAACTAAAATGCTGTGGTCGGGTTTAAAAGATATCATTATATTGTTATTGAGCAGAATGTTGCCCCAGAATGATTTTAGAAGCAACTACCATTTACGTCATTCTGAAAGACTGTGTAAGTTAAGGTGCCAAAAGAGATTTATCAGCTTGTGCAATGTGGAAATCAAGTTACGACAAAAGAAAAATAAAAGTAGGCAAATTGAATCACAGATAAATTGTGAAGCAAGAAAATATCTGCCATCAGCTGGCTAATTGTTAATTAACCATGATTAAGGGTGCTTTCACACAGAGCATATTTCGGTGCATTTTTAACAGAAATACACAATTAATTAACAGTGCTCTGTGAGATGTTCAGAGCTTGGGCTTTTTTTTTTTTTTTTTTAAACCTAACCCTGCAATACACTTTGCCACAACTTTATCCCTGAGCTGTCTGATGTGTTCCTTGGTTTTCATGATGCTGTTTGTTCACTAATGTTCTCTAACAAACCTCTGAGGCCTTCACAAAACAGTTGTAGTTATACTGAGAATAAATTACATACAAATGACTATTTACTAATTAGGTGACTTCAAAAGGCAATTGGTGACACTGGATTTTATTTACGGGTATCAGAGTACAGGGGGCTGCAAACAAATGCACACCACACATTTCAGTTTGGAAAAGCATGTATAATTTTCTTTACACTTCACAAATGCTTGCTGCTTTGTTGTTGCTCTATCACATAAAATATCAACAAAATACATTCAAGTTTGTGGCTGTAATGTTTAAAAATGAGAAATAGTTCAAAGGGTATGAATACTTTTGCAACCCACTATATGTAATGTACGTAACCCCCTTCAAATGTACTGCACCCTGGAATTAATGGCAAGTTAAAATAAATAATAATATATTTGTCCTCTGCAAATTGTTTTAGGATGTCTACAACATATGTGTAGCAAATGACTTTATGGTTCCGTACACATTTTACTAAACAATAAGAGATCTTACAATATACAGCTGACTTTTCATTGTGGCACAATCTGAATTCTGCAGACAATTTACATGGGAATGGAAGGGGGTCTAATGTTGTGGGGGAGAAAATTCTAGAACAGGAGGCAGAGTATTTAAACCAAGTATGAAGGGGAGGACAATCCAGAAAATATAGGGGTATAAAGGTTAGAGGGGGAGCAGACTATATTGGTAGGTAGAGAAGTGGACTGTGGTGCGTGGACTAGCACAGTGGATAAAGAGATCTATATGTTACAAACCAACATTGAAGACAAAAGTGGCAACAAAATTTCAAGTCATCAAATCCTTATACTGAAGGTATACAACTGCCAGAAGTCTAGCAAGCTAACTGGGGGAGGTTGAGTCCCTGGTAATGAAGGAGCAGTTGAATGTAGCAGGGTTGTGGAGTCGTCATAAAATGGACTGATTCCAAAAATATATAATTAGTTGGTCCAGTGCAAAGAGCAAGAGGAATTGGGTCCGGCCAGTGCTACTGCTCCCATATCTTCAGCCTCATCACATGAGGAGTATAACTGATGACATGGAGCATGCAAAGCGCTGCCCCAGGGGAAAAGATTCTGCTCCCATGGTAAATATGCTTTCAAAGAAGTAGAAGAGTTTAACCATTTATCAAAACTGACTGTGGCTGAGGCAATTCCTTAATACCCTGACATTGTTAGAGATGTTGCCCCTGTGGTCACCGCTTTGCCCCCAACCCAAGTTAGTGTAGAGAGGCCATTCTCTAGCCTGGAAATAACGAGATCAGATGTGAGGTCATGTATGCAGGATCTGATGGAGGTAATACTATTTCTCAGAACAAATTCAGAGACTCCACAAATGTTCCTGCAGTGTTTTGCATATTTACAATTTTTTTGTGTTCTAAAGTCATATCCAATAAACCTATTTTACACTGACCTGCAAAAGGGTAACAATGTTTTGAACTTGTGACTTTCAGGCTCCATATCTCACCATCCACTACAGCTTTGTACATGAGGCTACTATAATTTATATACAGTCATCTTACCTATCTTATACATAAATTTGACTTGCAACTATTTAGCATCTGCCTAGTTCTGAATATTCTTTCCTGTAACTACATTGTTACTGTTTTGCTCCTAAAAATCAAAATGTTAATTTTTATTATTTTGTTAGCATTTGGGAAATCCACCTTTGGTTTTCAGCACTGCATGAATCCTTCTGGGCTCTGGATCAGATTCAAGCATATCTTGACCAAAATCTGATCCCAGGTCTCTTCTACACATGCCCAATGTTGGTGCAGACTGAACTTGGATACAAATACAGCTTTTTCTTCAACTCTTCCCACAAGTGTTTCAAAGATCAAAACATTGTTACCCTTTTGCTTGTCAGTGTCTGTTCTACCTAAATAGCTTGATTGTATCATAAGGTGATAAACAGCCGGATGTGACCATTTTACTACAGTAAAGTTATCACTTAAACATGCGCCAAGTATGAGGGAGTCGGAGGTTTGGGAAATTGAGGAGTCGGGGCTTTGGCTTGCCGACTCCACAGCCCTGGGATGTAGTTGGTTTTGCTGAGACACGGCTAGACCTGTTACATGACTGGCCTGATAAATGAAAGAAAAATGTTTTGGAAGTTCGAGAATTCTAAAAAAGTATCTCGTCATTATTAGATATCCAAAGCATAAAATCACAAAACAGGGTGGCAGTCTATGATACCGGGACAGGTAACAGATCCCGCAACAGGCTAAGCCTAGCAGGGTGAGCAGTGCTTTGCTTCATTACATGACTGGACTGCTAAGCTTCAGAGATTTAGATGCTATTGAAAGGACAAGGCCAACAGCAATGGGGAAAGAGTAGATCTGTATGTTAGGAGTGATATGAAAGCGAATGTGAACTAGAGTGTGTGAAGATTGTTATGATGTTGGAACCATGTGGATGGAAATACAAGGTGGGGTAACACTGAAAATATTGGGCATTATGTATGAAAACTGTCTTGCAGTAAGACTGTCTTTGTTGCCCTTAGCAACCAACCTGAGCTCAACTTTCATTTCATATAGTGCTCTGGAATTGTATGGGCCAGTTTGTGGAAGATCCGACTAGAAGTGATGCTCTGTTGGATCTGGTCATATGTTAACAAAGCAGAACTCACTGCCATTGGTAACAGTGACCACAATATAATTACTTTAACCGTAACTCGAAAAAAAAAGCACAGGCCGGGAGGGCAAAAACATTTAGTTTTAAAAAGGCTAATTTTAAAAGGGCTGCAATTCAGGTCATAGACTGGAAGCAGCTATTATCAAATAATGATGTAGAAGCTAAATGGGAGATCTTTAAATATACTTTGAAGAATTATATTGAAAAATGTATTCCTATAGATAACAAGTATAGGCAAATAAAAAAGTGAATGTAACATTGCTTACAATGTCTGATAAAAAGGCAATAAATAAAAAAAAGTAGAAAACCTAAAATCAATGGGGTCAGCATTAGCCACTGAAAATTACAAAGAGCTTCATAAGGTGGGGGGAAAAAAGTAGCCGAAATACAAAAAGATAGGCAAAAGAAACAGCAAAAGAAATCCCCAAAAAATCTTTAAAGATATAAAACACAAGCAAACCAAAGCTGGATCCTGTAGGGCCCTTAAATAACAGTATTGGGGATCAAGGGAAGGCAGAGCTACTCAATTCTTTAGCTATACATAGAAAAAACAAGAAAGTAGCTTAGGTAGCTGTTGACAGTTCTGATATATATAGTGCCAGTGCTAATGTAGGTGGTGCCAGTTAATCCATTGACTAATATACTTAATTGGCTAAATGCAGAAATGGTCCAAGCCAAGTTAGATAAAATAAAATGTGGTATCCAGATGCTATCCCACAGCGAGGCTTGCACCGCAAAGGATTCCAAGTTCCGGTAAATAACACAGCTTTATTATAAATGTTAAAATCTTAGCAGTGCACAAACAATGTCACAGTACAATTCCTGCAGCCAACAGACGCGTTTCCAGCACTCTGCTCTTGCTCACAGTTAAGGTTTCAATGCTCAGCTGCTATATTTAAAATAACATAAAACCAATCATCTGCAGTATTGTGGTCACATGACCCACCACCATTTGCCACTTAAAGGGGAACACAAATCGATACTCTGTGTATTAAATAGGAGACTTTTGTGTGTGTATATATATATATATATATAATATATATATACACACACACACAAAAGTCTCCTATTTAATGTATATATATAACAGATCAGTGCGATAAAATGTGAATAAGGCTCTGGGACCAGATGGCTTGCACTCAAGAGTTCTTAAAGGAGTTGTCTCACTACAGGGATTGCTTTTTATGTTAAAGATCTTGCAAAAACAAGTCACTTTGCAATATATGTCCATTAACTAACTATGCTGAGATATCCCCTCTTGTATGGGCTGCATCAACTCCTCAGGTCGCTATAGCTACAGACCTGTTCAATCTCTCATGATAGGCTGCCGGCACTGGTGTCTATAGCTACAGGCCTGGCTTCTACTGCAGTCTACTAGAATCCAGCAAAACAAAACGAAGAAAACAGGATGCATTAATGTAGAGCGACAACCCCTTTAAAGAGCTCAGCTCAGTTATTTCTGTGCCCAGGTACATAATATTTAGAGATTCTCTGCTGACTGGTATAGTGCCAAAGAACTGGGGCATGGCAAGTGTGGTTCCCATCTTCAAAAACGGCTCTAGGTTTTGCCCAGTTAAATTACACCATTAAACTTAAAGTCTATTGTATGTACACTATTTTAGGAGCTTTTTAAGGAACTATATACAGAAGTATGTTGCAGAAAATATTACTATTATTATTATCATTATTATTATCATTGTTATTATTATTATTATTATTATTATTAAGTGATTACCAGCATGGTTTTACAAAGGACAAAAGTTTAGAACTTGTCGGACCAACCTAACTTGCTTTTATGAAGAGACGAGTAAAAGTTTGGCTAGTGGGGCGGCTGTGGATTTTGTGTTTTTGGACACTGTCCCTTACAAGGGCCTACTGGATAAATTAAAGGTTATTGGGTTAGACATCATAGTGTGTAATGGGATTGACACCTGTCTGATCGTACTCAGAGTGGCAGTAAATAATTCTTACTCTTAATGGTCCCCAGTAGCATGGACTTTTGGGACAGGGATGCAATATTGCTGCTCTACAAAGCATTGGTGTCACCTTATTTGGAGTATGCAGTTCAGCTCTGGGTATCACTTCATAGAAGGATGTACTGGAGTTAAGTACAAAGAGGACAAGGAGCAAATAGACTGATAACGAGCATGAAGCATCTTAGTAGTGAAAGAAGGCTAACGTCTTCCCACCACGTGGTCACAATAATATGGCGCTTGATTTTTTTTCCTTCCCTCCTTCCAAAAGCTATAACTTTTTTTTATTTTTCCCATCTACATAAACATATGAAGGCTTGTTTTTTTGCAAGATCAGATGCACTTTTTAATGGTGCCATTGACCATACCATGAAACGTATAAAGAAATATTTGTTTTATTTATTTGGTATAAATGATGTGTTATCTTTATGCTGCAGGTTGAAATGATTCCAGTAATATTAAATGTGAGATTTTCATTATGTTTTAGTATTTAAAAAAAATAAAAACATTGTTTATTTCTTAACTTTACGCTGCAGTGGCATTTTCTGCAACCAATAACTTTTTGTTATAACTTTCACCTACGGACCACAGTGAGCAGGCTTTTTTTGTGTGCTGACGTGTAACTTTTATTGGTACCATTTTGTGACTTTTTGATCACTTTTTATTTCAATTTTAGGAGACGTGCAATGACCAAAAATATTGCAATTTTGGCATTCGGATTTTTTTCTTTTTCTACATACAAGATAAATAATGTTAGATTTTAATACATTGAACTTTTACAGATGTAGTGACATCAATTACATGTACATTTTTAAATTTTTTTAATTGTAACATTTCAAAAGCGGAAAAGAGGTGTTTTAAGCTATAATTTTTTTTCATACTGTTCATTTTTTTTCCTTTTTACCAAGCTTTCCCCTTTGAGTACTTGATCACTAATTAATGCAGAAGGAGGTACAAAGATGGCGGTTCTATTACTTCCTGTGTGGGACAGGAAGTAATTGAAGCGATTGCATACGGCTCTAGAAGCATTCATTAAGTAACTGATCGGCACCCTGCAAGTGGAGGGAGGAAAAGTGCGCAGCGGCAGCTAAATGGTTAAACAGCAGGTGTTAGCTGTAATAATCAGCTGGCACACGCCGTGTATAGAGCGGGGTCAGCATGTAAGCCCGTTCTATACTCCCTTACCAGCATTAGGTCGCAAGTTTGCATCTAATGCCGATAAGGGTTTAAAAGAATTAAACTTATTTACTCTATAGAAGAGGCGTCTACAGGAGAGATCATTAATTTGATAAATGATCCTTACAAAAAGTATTGTGAAAAATACTCCCTCCATCTGTAGAAAAAATGGTTCACTCTCAAGAGGTGACAAACTTTTTCTTTTAACATAAAAACTATGAATTTGTGTTATAGCCTGCCCCAGGAGCTGGTCACAGCAAGAACTGTTGAGGACTTCAAGAAAGGCTTAGACAACTACATAATAATACTTCTGGAGCTGCATACGATGTCTATTAGAATGTAGATCTGATCACAATTTGGAATAAGGAGTGAAATATTCCTTTTAGGGCAGATTGGTTTATGCCTTATGGATTTCATCCACATCTTCATTCCACTCTTGGTTAAAGGGGTTTTGCCACAAAATAAAATTGATGTGGGAAACTTGCAAACTAAATAATAAACATTTCCGCCATTCATTATTATTAAAAATTCTGTAGCGTTTTTGTTTTAGCTGCTCTTTTAGTGATCCATTGTTTACTGCTCGTCTCCAGGGGATACGACCAGGGCTGAGAGCTCCTCAGTCCTGGTCGCACATGCTCAGACATCCACTCTCCTCTCAGGCAGCTACTGAGTCTACAAACCCCAGGTGCTGTCATTCTACTCATGACCTCTGTGCTCCTTAGTAATTAACAGACAGTGTAAATAAATAAAAAAAGAAACCTCAATCAGGTCTGTGCATTGATAAAGAGAAACGAAAAATTCACAGGTTTGGTTCCTGCAGGGATTTGAACCTAGGACCCTTGTGCTGTGCGGTAAAAGCTTTATCTCCGAGCTAAATTGTATCTACTCACAACTTTCTACATAAACAGATCTTTCTTTCACTAGAGAGAGGAAAGGCCTGGTGATGTCATCATGCGGGGTCACATGATATGCAATTCAAACAAATCACACATACCCCCTTCTGAGCACACAGAGCTGAAGAGCAGGATACAGGAGGTATGAGTTGAGATCGTGGAAAAACCCTTTAACCTTGATGGACATCCTTCTCTTTTCAACCGTTCTATGCAAGTTCTGTTCAAGTGCATTACATGAATAGACATTCTTTTGAGTGTCTCATATGTAGTTTTGACCATACTTGAGTCAGAATATGTTTATCCTAATATTTTCTTATAGTTTGGTCTCTCCTTGACATTCTATTTTTTGACCATTTGCTTGATATTTGTTCATCTGTTATTTATTCAAATGTATGCTGGGTCTTATTTTCCTCCTTTGGTAACTGGGCATGATACTTTTGGTGGTTTGAAATGTTTTGAATAGATCTGGGCCTGTTTGCTTTGTTTTGTTTTTTTTAAACATATTTTATTGATTTTCTGAATGAAATCACATAAAAAGATTACAAAGTATACAGAATACATGTTACTACGTCAGACAAAATCAGATTAAAGGCATGTGACTGAAATAGGTACGGGATGTCCCATTGAACTGAATTGAGTTTGTCATCCGCTTAACAGATGTAAAAACAACATTGTTTAATATAACATGAGGCATAACAGAGTAAGAAAGTCATGGGTTCAAAATAGCCTATAGATGAGGCTGCATCCTCAGGTGCTGCGACAGCCCAGCTTAAACTAGAGCACGATAGATGGTCATATTCCACCTATATAACTACATTTCCAGGGTGGAGGAGAGGGAGTGTAGGGCAGATCACGGTGGACCAAGAAAAGACAGGAGACTCCAGGACACTTTCTCCAGCGCGGGCCGGGGGACAGGGTTATTGCAACAGGACCCCCAACGTGCCAGCGAGAGCTTCTCTGGCATACCAACCCGTATAGCGAAAAGGGTTCATCAAGTGGGTTATTTCATCGTCTGAGAGATGAGAAATAATAAATGGCTTCCATTTGTTAAAAAAATTCTCTGAACGCAATTCTTTCTGCCTCTCCGTCTCAAGCCTATCAGCCACTAGGTAAAGTTTCATGTTGTCCACCACTAACGAGATTGGCGGAGTTTCGGGTTTTAGCCAATGGAGCAAGAGACGGCGTTTGGCCATCAGGATTGCGATATGCACTGTGCTCGGGATTGTCAGCGGATCACAAGACGAGGAAGCCCCATTTCCCGATGCCTCAGGCGGTCTAGTATAGTGAAAGATTAACAAATCGTGATTTTTAGGCAGAGAGATGTGCCGGTGTTTCCGGACATATTCTATGAATGTATCCCAGAAATTTTGTGTGTGAGGACATGTCCAGATGCCATGCCACATGTTCGTGGAGGGGGAACCGCACTTGGGACAGATTTGGCTCCTATTCGGAAAATTTTGGGAAGGGGGGATATTGAACCCGTAGGGTCTTCCAGACTGCCTTCGGAAGAGGGGAGCCAATTTCTAAGAGTTCACTCTTGGAAGCGTTAACTTTGTAGCCAGAGTACCTCCCAAACCTCTCCAAGAAGGAGAAAACCTTTGGTAGACACGTGACCGGGTCAGAGAGAAAAAGGAGCAGGTCATCCGCAAATAAGGCCAATTTGACCTGGTTCCTTCCCACATTTATCCCAGTAAATAGATCTGAGTCTTCTAAGTAACGCGCGAGTGGCTCCAGAGCTATATCGAATAATCGGGGGGATTGGGGGCATCCCTGTCGGGTACCATTGTAAAGAGGGAATCTGCAACAACAAACCCGGGGTATGTACCTTGGCTGTGGGGGAGTTATATATTGCAGAGAGAAAAGTCCTGAATTTACCCTTCAAGCCCATACGGTCAAGCACCAACCACAGCCACTCCCACCGGACATTGTCAAACGCTTTTTCTGCGTCAATTGCTACCATGACGGGATGTCCGGTGGGAGGGGGGGTTACCTTTGCTCCTTCCAGAACTGCCAGTACCTTTCAAATATTACCCACCGCAGCCCGTCCCTTAATAAAACCTTTCTGTGCGGGACCAATGAGGAGGGGCAGGAATTGAGCCAGCCTGTCAGCCATGATTTTGGAAAGGAGCTTTTGGTCAAAATCTCATCAATAAGAGTGGTCGGTATGATGCTGGGAGTAGTGGATCTTTGACCTTTTTGGGTATAACTTTTATAAAGGCTTTTTTTGACTCCGATAGGACTTTGCCCTCATAGAGTCTCTGGTTAAAATATTGAGTCAACAAAGGAGTCAGAGGATCCATTAGGATTTTGTAGAAGTCCCCGGAAAACCCATCTGGGCCTGGAGCTTTCCCGGAGACAAGTTGGCGTTTGGCCGTCTGGACCTCTTGAGTGCTAATTTCCGCATTGAAAAAGTCCAATTGTTCAGAGGTAACTTTAGGGATGGAAACAGAGGACAGTAATTCTCGGCTTTCTGTCTCTTCATCAGGGGCCGATGTTGGGTCATCAGAGTAAAGGCGCTCGTAAAAGGACCTGAGGGAATCATTAATTTGGTAGGGGTCTGAAGTGACTTGGCCTTTTGGGGAACGTATGGAGGATATGTGGGAGGGACGATAGGAACCCTTAAGGAGCCTAGCTAGCACCTTCCCTGCTTTGTTGCCATAGCGGAATAGGGTGGATTTGTGACCGCTGTATCTCCTCCTTACAACCTAGCCATAGGTCAAATATCCTCTTATTTTCCCAATCTCTCAAGTTTTTTGTTGAGGGATCAAGGATACATTTTTTATAGGACTGTCTCACTCTGTCCGTCGCTGTTTTGTACTCATCATTTAGCTTGCGCCTATAGGAGGAGGAGTAGGCTATTATTCGGCCCCGGATAACCAATTTAGCTGTGGCCCAGAAAAGAGGTGCATCTGTGGAATGCTCATTGTTAGTCGATTCAAACTCCAGCCACCATCCCTTTAAAAGGTCTGCGAACGCTTCAGACTTTGCTATTTAGGAGGTGGAATTTCTAAATGAAATCGTTTCCCTTGGGGAAGACGTCTGCAATCTCTACTACTACGGGCGAGTGGTCCGAGATCAGCATGTCTAAGATCTCGGAGGACACCAACCTCCTCTATAGGTCAGGGGACAGTAGGATGTAGTCTATGCGCGACCAGGACTGCTGTGAGTGGGAGTAAAAGGAAAAAACTCTTTACTGTCAGGGTGCAAGTCGCGCCAACTATCCAAAGTTCCTGTAGAATCCAGGAACACCTGGAGGGTATCAGCCTTGGGGTTCGAAGGGCGCGGGACTGGGGAAGACAGTACAGAGCTTCTCTTCCTGTCCAGGACCTCGTCTAAGACGATGTTCATGTCGCCGCCCACAAGTAAGGAGGTCCCCGAGTCCCCCTGAATCCGAGGGGCTAATTCCGCGAAGAAAGGTCTGCTCCTCGTATTAGGGCCATAGATGAGTAGGCTAATGTGGTTGCCGTTGTGACTAATCGTGAAATGTGATACTCTTCCCTCTTGATCCGAGTCATGGGAAAACAGTGAAAAGGGAAAATTTTTATGTATTAAGGTGAGAACGCCTGCCTTTCCCCCTACCGCCGGTGACCCAAACACGTGTCCCACCCAGAGCCTCTCCATGCGACAGAAATCTTCGCTTTTCAGGTGGGTCTCCTGCAGGAAGACCACATCCGGTCGCAATTTCTTTAGGTGGCGTACAATTTTAACCCGTTTATTTGGGGAACGGAGCCCCTTTATGTTCCAAGTTATTACTCTCATGGGGGAATGTAGGGCATAGATGGGCTGCTGAAGGGCTGGGCATACCTATGGAGAGCTATGAGCAGTGGGCTATCTGTGGAGGATTTCAGACTTGCCTAGTATAACCTCAAAAACATGGAACAAAACCAAAACGCATAACATACAAACCTAAGAGACAAATCAAGAAAAGCGCAGAATGCCAGGGATTAATCCTCCCAGGCTCTCTTTTCGCGCAAAGAGACTTCGCTTTTTTCTGGCACGTGGGAAGCATCATGGATAAGAACATCTTCCTACCCCCCTGCCAGAAAAAAGGGGAAGACAGTGGCTCCCTTAACATTAAGTAATCAGCACAGCATGTGAATACACAGGTAAGAAAGACAGTAATTAAAAGTAGTAAGTGTCCCAAATTACTCAGTCTTCCACATGATCCCGACAGGGACGGGGCAACAAGTAACAAACAATAGACAGTAGCCCCGCAGCAATGCATGAGTCCATTAATAAAATGGGCCAACCTAACGTTCATAAGAAAAAAAGGAGCCAGGTGCCTAGTAGGGCTTTGGTTACTCAAGACCCTCCCGCGGCGGGCATTCCGAGAAAAGTCCCTCTGGAACAGATCAGGTGAGCGATCGCCGGGGAGTCGATGGTAAGCGACAAGAGACCGGAGACCCTCGCTCTTCAGTAAATGTTGGGCTCCGGGGAGCCGAAAGAGGGAGAACAGTCCCATCTAGGGAGTCCGGGCGAGAGGGAGATGATCGTGGTCCGAGGATGTGTTGAAGATGTTCTTCTGCATCTGTGGCTGAGGTGAAGTATTTCGGGGCTGCATCGGGAAAGATCACCTTTAGCATGGCCGGATACATAATCTGTAAGCGTACTTTTCCATTGAACAGCAGTGTACAAACTTTGCTGAAAGCACGGCGGCTCCTTGAAACGTCCATTGAGAAATTCTCAAAGATCAGTACTTTATGGCCCGCCAAGGTTAGTGGGGTCTTCAGTCTACGATAGCGCCTGAGAATTTCCTGCTGGTCATTGTAGTCAAGATATTTGATGATAACCGTGCGGGGTCTTTTCTTCAAGCGCTCATTCCCAGAGGCTTCAGACGGGGATTGTGGGCCGATGCGGTGCGCCCCTTCAATCCGACAGCTGTGTCTTATGTCCAAGGAGGCTGGAAGTGCGGTTTGGCAAAGTTCCTGCAGATCGGGCTGTTTGATCCTCTCAGGCAGTCCTACCATGCGCAGGTTGCTCCTGCGGGAGCGGTTCTCCAGATCTTCTGTGCGGTCATGGAGAACCAGCTGATTTTTGTGGCATGATGAAAGCCTTGACTGCAGCCTGTCATTATTAGATTCCAGCTGCATGACTCTGTGTTCAAGTTCCTCTAGCCTAGAATCATGGGCAAGTAGATCGTGCTGCAGCTTGCTGAGGGATGCTTGCAGTGTAGCCTCTATGGTAGCCTGGATCTCAGGGGCTATGTGCCGGGCGACTTCAAGGGCCAGAAGCTTGTAATCCACGGCAGGGATTGTAGGAGCCCCAAGGGAAGCACCAGGGAGGATGTCCAGAGGGTTTAGGGCATTATCCTGCGACTCACCAACACGGCGCTCTTCTAGCCGTGGAGTGCGGCGGGCCGCCATCTTAGGCTCACCTTGTGGCGTGCAGGCTGGTAGTGGAGACGCTTCTCTCTGGCTGCTGCGGAGCACGTATCTGTCCATCTACAGGACAGCAGGACTGCTGGGCTGCTGAGGATGTTCGGCGCGATTCACGGGAGCCGGTCACCGCCGCCGAAACGGCTCGTTAGCGGGTTAATGCAGGAGGGCAGCGGGGAGCTATCACAGGCTCCGGAACCGGAAGTCCTGTTTGCTTTATATATCTAAAGCAATCTTCTAAAACCTTTTTTCTTAACCCTTTTTTGTTGCGCAACAGTTTTGATACTAATCACCAATACAATCTGAGAGCATCATCCAAAAAAAAAAAAAAAAAAAAAATTAATTTAAAGGGAACCTGTCGGCTACTTTATGCTGCCCATTCCCGGATAAAACATCCAGTGAAGTTGTGCCAGCTACGTGGAGAAACTATAATGCGAGAGAGTTGTCAGTTAAGCTGAGAAAGCGGAGAAAGGACGCACATCGAAATCATCTCTCCCAGGCACAGCAGCTTCTCCCCGTACCTGGCACAACTTCACTAGATGTTTTACCCGTGAACACCACAGCGTTTCAGGGTAAAAAACATATGGTTGGGACCGGGTAACCTGTAGCTGTTTCATGCTACCCATCGTTCGGGCAGCATAAAGAAGCTGACAGGTTTCCTTTAAGAATAATATCTTGTACAAGAGAACGCATAATTTTTGTTCAATGATTGTGGGCCAAAGAGACTTAACTGCTGCACAGTTTTGAGAATTAATTCAGTTGTATGCCTGCCATGTGGAAAATCTGGATATTCTATCCAGATACAGAGATAAGGTCAATAATTTATATAGATTTGTAAAGAAAGCAACATCAGGGTGGTTGAGGACATACATGTTAAAGTGCAAAAGCCTCCAATCTAGAGAAAACCATACAAAAATCCTCCTTCTAGGCTAGTATGTTGTTATTTTAAGATAGTATAAGGAAGTAAACCCCCAGATAAATTCCTACTCTTCTAAATTTAGTAGAATAGATGGCCTCTGTGCACTGTTTAATCCATGGAGCATGTTAAGTGCAGCAATCACCTTGTTTCCAATCTTTTTAAATGAAAGAGGACCCATTTGTGTTTTAGCAGCAAGTTTAAGCCAGTAGCATTAAGAAAAAATAAAGGTAGAAGGGTTTATGCAAGATGTTGTAAGGATGGACGATGAGGTACTCCTCCCACACCAGCTTTGGACATCTCACCTGGGAGGTGGTGTCTCCTGATTTCCATGGTTCCTGTCCAGTGAGAAAGTATTAATAAGATGAATTAATGAAAGTGTGACAGAGGTCAAATCTTATTTTATCAAAAAGAGGCCAGAAGATTTGTAAGACCTCATGTGACACTGGATGCTTAGATGGATTTTCTTACCAAGATGATTAGCTTTTAACATGTAGGGAAAGGTAAAAGAAGATTACCACCATGTACATTGTCGTTCTGATTTTGCTTTGTTCAGGAACTAAAAAAAAGATTTCTATCTACTGTAAGTGTACACAAATTTCTCTAGATTACCAACCACCTCTTCCTGCTCTCTCTCTTATCTGATTGCTTTTTCTGACCATGGTGAGTCACTCCCTGTGGAGTAATCTCTAGCACAAAAGTTTGTTTACCTAAGGTAATGACAAGTTTTAATCCTTAGAGCTCTGTAGCCTTGTGCACTACAGATTAAACATCTCCAACACTCATATCACTGTAAAATGAATAGCAGAGTTAATATTCTTAGCCCTGCTATAGAATCACCCACAGGGTGAACAAGAAAAGTGATTCTGAAGAGGCCTGTGGCACTATGAAAACACCCCTTTAAAGTTGGTCTTTAGGGAAATGAGTGTCAGAGGATGGAAAACCACTGAAAAAAAGAGGAGTTCCCAATCCCACATAAAGGCTGGAATGCAGGCATAGTCAGAATGTGGTAGATTAGAGGATGTTGATGGGGAATGGTCTCTCCTTGGCTTTGAATGTAGTAGCCGAAGGTTCTCAGTATGGTTTTCGCTCTGATTTTCTGATCATTTCTGGGGCGATTCTTGCAAAGTATTTATAAACATCCTCAGGCTGTAAAAATTTGGTGATTCAGCATGTAGGCTGGTGAAAGAAGCTTTGTGCAATAGTAACAATATCAAAGAGAGCCTTTCAGTTATGCTTAAAGAATCTCTTTATCTTTTTAGTTTGCAAAACAACAATTGGTTGCGACCTGTAGAAGTTTACTTCAAGCCGAATCTGACATGTTGTTAGGGTGTCAACCTTAGAATATTAGAAGGATTTTAGGCAACACAGTTAAGTAGATAAAGCCCATATTCAGAGATGTGGTAAAAAGAAGAGAGGGCAAAACATCCACCAAATCGGCAAATACACTCTTCTTCCAGAGTAAGCCACTGTTTTCGCCAATTAATGAATAACTGTGCCTTATGTAATAAAAATGGAATTCTGGAGACTTTTTTTATTATTATTAGGTCATCCTTCTGGTAGTAGTCGAATTTGGCAAAGACAAAGTTTGTTAATGATGAAAAAGGACAAGCTAGCTTCAGGACCACATGGTCATTGAACAATGTCGAGTACAAAGGAAAATATATACATCAAAGACATCTTGGTCATAATCCATGTTTTCAATTATCCACTCATGTGATTAGGATCGAGGATTTTTGGCCGTAGTTAAGCCACAGAACTTGGTATGGACGACAGTTATGAATCTTTCATATTCATATTTGGCATGCTTAGGTTGGTGAATTTATACTCCGGAACTTTGCGACCATAAATTTTTAGGCTAGAAGACTCCTAGGGGCAGACATGACAAGCTGGAATCATGTCCCTATAAGTGTCCACTGCATGAGCCATTCATCTATGACTTAAAGAGGTTGTCTCACTACAAAGATCATAGTTGAAAATGTGGGGACCAAAATTCTAAGGATGTTCGTCCTTGGTTACTATTGGCAAAGTGCTATGGTTTTAGAGAACGGGCTGGTTTACATGTGCTTAGCAATGGTGTTTGTTTACTGGTCAGGGAAGTACACAGGTCTTACACATGCAAAGGATAGGCAGTGAAGAGGAGGGGCAGGGATGTGTGTATTGGCAGGCAAGGAGGAGAAGCAGTGAGAGGACATGCAGGGGGGTTGTGTGTATTGTATCCTCTTCACTGCCTCTCCTCCATGCCTGTGGCTGCCAATACACCCTCCCCTGCTCTTCACTGCCTCTTGTCCCTGCATGTCGCTGCCAATACACACAACCCCCCTGCCTGTTCTCTTCACTGTTTCTCCTCCATGCCTGCCAATACACACAACCCTGCCCCTCCTCTTCACTGCCACGACCTGGGCGGGACAGAATGCTTCCCTGACCTGTAAACAAACTCCGTTGCTAAGCACATGTAAACCAGCCCGTTCTCTAAAACCGTAGCACTTTGCCAATAGTAACCAAGGACGTACATCCTTAGATTTTTGGTCCCCACATTTTCAACTATGATCTTCGTAGTGAGACAACCTCTTTAAGAAAGAAGATAGGCTGAAGGTTTCTAGTGATCCCTTTAAGAATCAAGGGCAGCAGACACAAGGAGTCAGAATTCAGTTATATAACCACTATTGTAGGATTTTGTCCATTTTTCATCAAGCTGTGCACTTCAGCTGACTCTTTCATCAGTCCAAACAGCAGAGGCTTGTTATTCTTTATTTTATCCTTTTTATTTCTGTAACTGCACATTGTTATGTATATCTTTTGTTCTGTATTATTTATTATTGATTTTGTTCATTTCTTTTTTTTAATGTTATCTTTATTAGCGTTTTCTAAATATTAAGCACAAACAAACAATACCCCCAACGTATATAGATAAATCAGGAAAGGGGAAAGGAATGGGAGGGGAATTTAAGCGAAAGAGCAGATGTAAGGAAGGTTAAATAAATATATATATATATATATATATATATATATATAATATATAATATATATATACAACATACACACACACACACACACACCATCTGTAAATATACGAATGTAAACAGAGGAAAGGAGGAACTACAATTATCTAGCATAAAATAATATGTCATGTCAGGCAGATTATAGGACAAAATAGCAGAGTTCAAACATGTTCAGAACATAATAACAGAGCAATGCCAGAACCGGATGGAAAGAGATTTTGTTCATTTCTATAGCTATGTTATATTCCACAGCATTATACTGAGATTGCAATTATTCACATTGGTCTCTGTCCCCATTAGGGGTTCACAATTTAAATTCCAGATTAACCTGTCAGTATGTTTTTGGAGTATGGGGAATCCAGACTATCTGAAGGAAACCCACGCAAACAAGGGAAAAATATACAAACTGCATGTTGTCCAGGGTGGGATTTGCATCCAGGACACTACATATTAAATCCTAAAATTGTTTGCAGGCTGCCAAGTCAATTATCCCACGAAAGTGGAAGTCTTCAACATCCCCCTCGATGGAGGAGTGGTATGCAGAGATTGATTCCATGCAGAGAATGGAGGAACTGATTTCTCATACTCCTGACCAATTACTTGCGTGCCACTGAACTTGGTTCTACTGGTCCGCGTTCAAGACCGCTCAGGTGTATTTTTCTATCTCTTGCTGAGGTCGTATCTTATGTTCTGCTATATAATGTTACTTTCTGAGGTCATTCCCCCTGATCGGTGGTTCCCCTGACGGTGTAGCTGTCTGTGTCCTGGTAATGATGTTGTGGTTCTACTACGGATCTGGGACAGATCTCGCATTCCTTTCTCCCCCTCTTACCCACCCCTTCCTTCCTGTGGGTTTTTGTGTGGTTGTTGTGTCGTGTTATTGTATAATTTGTATATGTGATTGTGGTCATTTAGTCTACTTTATATGTAAGAATGGGTGCTGTTGCACCACTGCTCAGATTGTTTGACCATAGTGAGATGGTATTATACACTAATTGGTTCATTACTCAGCCTTATTTTTCGTTTGAATTCTTTGACTCCATTAGGATATTCATATTTGCTATATTTACCTTGTTAGTGCGGAAGTCCGCACGTATGTTATTTTTGCTCTGTACTACGTCTGGATCCAGTTCTTTACTTTACTCTTACATGTAGCCTGTTATGTACAATTATGTATTTCAATAAAGTTTACGTGAATGAGAAAAAAAAAATCCTAAAATTGTAATAGTTTGCCTTGTTGCTCTAGGGAACCAAAACATCTCAGTAGATTATGAGTGGTTGTTTCTGCTCATTACCAGTAGTGCGGAGTCCTATTACTCTTTTTTTTCGATAGGTGGTGGCAGCGTTTGTGTTCCTAGGCGTGTGGACCATTTGGGAGATACTTGTGGTGCACAATTCGTGGCCAGAATTAAGGACAAGTGTGCGAATGAGATGTGGAGTAGCATACCCAACTCACACCCACGCGCCGTTTAAAGTGGATCCGCTGACCGGGCGCAAGCGGAAGACAAAACACTGTAGTAATAAGGTGTAGAAGACGTTTCTTTATTCCAAAGGTGAGGCGTTTCACAGGTATTCAAACCTGCTCCATCAGACCCTGAAGGTTTGAATAGGTTACAATGGGCAAAAGAGTGAGTTTTACACCCAAACAGTTTCATACATGTGGCCCATAATCTCACGTCAGATCCCAATTGAGTTTTTTTTTATATACATTTTCAACTGCCAGTTGATTAAACGGTTCTTTTGTTTACTGTGCCTCGTCCATAATAACAGAGGCAATACCTTTGTCAGCCTCTAGTGGAAATAAGAATTAGGCCGTGTTCACACGGCTTATTCCCGACGGATTTGTGAGCCGTATTGAGCGCACAAATCCGCCGTGAATAAGGGGCGGGATGGGGGCGGGGCTGGTGCGCGGCAGGGGCGCCTCTCCCGGCCCCATAGACAATGCATTGTTTATGGCGCGTCCGCGCCGTAAATAATGTGCATGTCACTTTCTCCCCCGCGGCGGATTCGCCGAGCGGGGAGGACGAGGAATCCACTGTTTCAATGAGAGCGTGGTTCCCGAAATTGCTGCCGCGGATTGGCGCGTAGAAGCGCAAATCCGGCGCGCAGTAGGGCCCCCAATCCGGGCAGAAAAAGCCGGGGAAGGGGGCCTTAAAGTAAAAAAATAAAAAAAGTTTAAAAAAAGATAAAATATTAAAAATTTAAAATCGTCCTTTTTCCCGTTTTAAAATAAATTTAACAGAATTGTTTTGCCACATCCTTTAAAAGCAAATCTATTAAAGGGGAAAACCCTATTTTTTCTGTATGCTGTAAGATAGAAGAAAGAAATTCCCAAAAAACGCCAAAATTGGGGGTTTTTTGCTCATTTCGTATCCCAAAAAATTGGAATACAAAGTGATCAAAAAGTCGCATTTATCCCAATCAAAACTACACTTCCATCCACACTTTTTGCTTCTAAATTTTTTTTTTCCCTATTTTTCGCCCAAAAACCTGGTGCACCCGAAAAAATGGGGCAATCCAAAACTACATCTTTGTTCCATGGATGGGCTAAAATTCCAGTAAAGTACTCAAATAGCAGATTCATACCCATGTAATTTTTTCAAAAAATAAGGATTAACAGAAATAGATTGTTGGTCATTTTGTGAAGAATAGAAATAAAAAGCAGAACAGACACAGCGATCAACAAATATATATGACAACATCCTGTGAGGGAGGAGGGAAGAAATCAACAAGCCTGATCCCATTTTTTTTTAAAATCGCAGGACTTGCACCCAACCCAAAATTGCTTGAGTTCAAATTTACAGACTTGGTTTATTTTAGATTGATAGAAACTATGCATGTTAAAAACAAGCAGTGCAAAAGCCAGAAAAAGGGTTGAACTGGCCAACAACACCAAATTTTAAGCAAAAATTTTTATAAGCAATTTTTCAGACTTTTTTTTGTTTTTTTTTTCCATCTAGCACCTTTTTATATTTTTGATTGGAGTAAAAAAAAAACAAAAAAAACCCCCCTTTTCCCATTTACTCAAAAAAACCCTTAACAGAACTGTTATGGCCATGTCTGTAAAAGTCAGAAATATTAACCTCTTACTGCAAAATTACATAAATGTATGCCATCTGAGGTGATTATGCCCGAGATAAAAGTACGTGATTCTGATCAGGCAGATACAGGAGCTATGCTCACACAATCACCGAGACAGCCCAGCTGACAGCGAAACTCCAGTTGTAAAGGTGGGGATCAGGGTTAACTCCGATCCAAACTTTTAAACTCCTTTAGTCAATAGTGACCACTGGATCCAAGATAAACCTCCAAAGCAAGTGTACACCTAACCTTATGCTGACAAGGAAAAGTGCCTTGGTATACTGGCTATACCGAAGAATTCTATAAAAGATCAAATGAATGCAATGTTAAAAGGGGTTTTTTCACCCCGCGTACATCCAATTTTTTTCACTCATTTGTCTCCTCAAGCTGTGGGTGGTTCTATAGACGATTAGCATTTAAAATTTTAGCAGTCATTACTCTGACAGTGCGAAGAATACAGTTAAAAATCCCTTTTCAGTTCTCGGACATGGTATTTTTTTTAGTGAAATAATCTTGTTTATTATATTAAAAATACGTTTGCTTGGAGCTTACTCTGTCCTTGGGGTGCAGGGCTGCAGAGTCGGTGCCTATATTGCAGGAGTCGGATTCATTATAAAATGGACCGATTCCCAAACTATAGAATTAGTTGGAACAGTTAGTTCGATGCAGTGCCAAGAGCAGGGGTAATGGGTCCGGCCAGTGGTTACTGCCAAAAATCTTCGCCATTTTGACTTAAAAAGGTGTTTTTGTTTGACTGTCGTGCTGTTCAGCTAATTTTTCTCAGATTGATTTGAAAACCCGGGGCGTGTTTTCCCCGTCAGCAGGCGTGTCCTCCTCCCCGGGGGCGTGTCTCCCCTCACTGAAGAACTGTGAAACATTTTGTTTGAAACAAGGGATGAGAAGGTTGTCTGGGTATAACCGCTTGTAGCCCCCTGCTGCTTTTATGGGTTTTCAGCCTTAGGCCCACACTAGAAACCCCTGTATATGTTTATTTACAAAACTGAAAGCCACATGTTTTTTAGTGGTTTCATCCAAAAATTTTACTGACAACGGCAAGATCTTTACCCAAATACAAATGTCAGCTTCAAGTAAAGATCCTTTCTTGCTGTCAATGGGGATGTGGTGAAAACAATGGGAGGAGAAGCAAATCACTTTGGAGAAGGCCCCGTCAGCTTGTAACAAAAGGGCTGGTGGTCAGAGGTAAGTGGGAATAGCCAATATATCAAAAAAAACAAATAAAACAAGGGAGAAAGCAAAATTTTAACCACACCAAAATACATCACCCCCACTTTATTAGGACACCGTGTAAGGGTTGGGCCCCCCCTTTTTTCCTTCAGAACTGCCCCAATCTTGTGGCATGATTCCACAAGGGGTTTTCAAAGTGCTCAATTGGTACCGGGCCCAAAAAGTGCCAAAAAAATATTCCCCCCACCATGACACCCCACCACCAGCCGAACCATTGATACAAGCAGGATGGATCCCTGCTTTTTATGTTGTTGACGCCAAATTCTGACCCTACCATCCGAATGTCGCAGCAGAAATCGAGACTCATCAGACCAGGCAACGTTTTTCCAATCTTCTACTGTCCAATTTCGATGAGCTTGGGCAAATTGGAGCCTCAGTTTCCTGTTCTTAGCTGAAAGGAAGTGGCACCCGGTGTGGTCTTCTGCATGCTGTAGCCCATCATGCCTCAAAGTTCGCCATACTGTGCGTTCAGAGATGCTCTTCTGCCTACCTTGTGTGGTAACGGGTGGCTATTTGAGTCACTGTTGCCTTTCTATCAGCTCGAACCAGTCTGCCATTCTCCTTTGACCTCTGGCATCAACAAGGCATTTCCGCCCACAGGACTGCCGCTCACTGGATGTTTTTTCTTTTTTGGACCATTCTCTGTAAACCCTAGAGATGGTTGTGTGCGAAAATCCCAGGAGATCAGCAGTTTCTGAAATACTCAGACCAGCCCTTCTGGCACCAACAACCATGCCACGTTCAAAGGCACTCAAATCACCTTTCTTCCCCATACTGGTGCTCGGTTTGAACTGCAGGAGATTGTCTTGACCATGTCTACATGCCTAAATGCACTGAGTTGCCGCCATGTGATTGGCTGATTAGAAATTAAGTGTTAACGAGCAGTTGAACAGGTGTACCTAATAAAGTGGCCGTTGAGTGTATAAAAAAACTACCAAAAATACAAAAGTACATATATACAAAACTTTTTATTAATTTCCAAATGTATAGTAAAAACACAAAAATACAAAGACCAAATACATATAGTTAAAAATGGTGGTGCCACAAAGATACAACCCCACACTAGTTGGTATGCATAAGGTGCATAATCATGTCAAATAAGTAGCATAGTATATAACCAAATATACATATAAAATATACAAACAGTAAATTATATATCACCATATAATCACCCATAGTAAGAGCGCATACCCACCCAGAGGAGGCACAGACAGACCCCAACGCACGTTTCTCCACACCTAATATGTGTAGGTTTTTGTGTATGTAATTTATGCACAATTATTTTTTATTAAATATTTTTTTTTTTTTTACACTTAGTAATGTATTCGCATATTCACATATGCTAATACATTATAATCTGTGTCAGTCTAACACAGGCAGTGGTTAAGACAGCACACAGTCTGCCCTGATCACTGGCTTGTTACACAGACAGCTCTGGGGCCACTCTAGGTCCTCAGGGCTGACTGTGCAGCCGTTCCCCGGGCTCTGTCAGGTCACCGGTGTTCCGATCACCCGACGGAGCAGGGGAACCCTTTGATTGCGCTGCGGTGAAGCACCGCCGCAATCAAAGGGCTAAAGCATCGGATTGCGGAGGTATCCTCCGCACCCCGGTGCACGCAGGAGATGCTCTGGGATCAGGGCTGTGTAGTACAGCCCCGATGCCAGCACTGCTGCGGCGCCGGGCGCCGCAAACCCCGGAGTCTACAGCAACGTCAAAAGACGTCGCTGTAGACAAACGAACCGCACCAGCCGACGTCAAAAGTCAGTGGGCGGTCATTAAGGAGTTAAAGGGGTTGTCTCACTACAAGAATTACTTTTTATGTTAAAGATCTTGCAAAAACAAGTCACTTTTTAATATGGGTCCATTAACAGTGTCCTACCTTTTCCTAGATATCCACTCTTGTATGGGCTGCATCAGCTCCTCAGGTCGCTATAGCTACAGACCTGTTTGATCTCTCATGATAGGCTGCCAGCACTGGTTGCTATAGCTACAGACTTGGCTTCTACTGCAGCCTAATGCAAGCCGGTAAGCACACCCCTGAATTCAAAATGAAACCAAGAAAACAGGACTGAGGTAAGATGAATCAATGTAGTGAGACAACCCCTTTAAAGTGAAACTTTCAAGTTCCTTATGCTATCCCAAGACTAGCCGGGTGCCTCTTATGCTGTAACGTGACATTCTTTTCAGAGAAATAAAACCCTTTTTCCCCTTTATAAACGCCAACCATCCAAAAAAAGATAAAAAATAAAAAGTCCCCATATTTGGTATAGCCGCATGCTTAACGGCCTACCCTATAAAACTGTCACGTTAATTTACCCGAATGGTTAATGCTGTAAAAAACATAGAATTGTAAAAAAAAAAAAAGTGATCAAAAACTCATATAAAACACCAAGGTGGTACCAATGAAAATGTCAGTTCACCTCACAAAGAAAAACCCTTACATAGCTATGTATATGTAAGGATTAAAAAAGAATAAAAAAAGTTATGGCTATCAGAAGATAGTGATGCAGAAATATTAATTTACACAATAAAAAAACTTAAACACTTCAACATAAAAAAACTATATAAATTGAGTAATCGTATCGATCCACAGCGTAAAAGTAATTTGTCATGTATACTGCACAGTGAGCGCTGTTAAAAATAAACACTATTAGTATTTTCTTCACCCTGCCTTCCAAAAAACAGATTTAAAAGTGGTCAAAACCTCAGATAAATGCCATACTATTACCAATAAAAACGTCAACTCGTTCTGCAAAAAACATGCCCCTACACGGCTCCATACACAGAATAAATAAAAAAGTTATGGATCTCAGACTATGGCGATCCAAAGACTTGTTTTCCTTTTTGAATAAAAGTGTTTTTTATTATGTAAAAAAAAAAAAAAAAACAACAATGACGGAACTGCGTTTTCCCCCAAAATTTTCATGGCCCAATGCTAAATAAAACTATGGAACACCGGTCTTCAGAAAAAGGGACGTGTATGATTTGTTTGAATTGCATATTATTTAACCCAGCAGGCTTGACATCACCATGCCTTTCACCACAGTGTGTTCACTCAAGTCAAACAAAGGTCTGCTTATGTAAAGAGCTGTGAGTTGCTACAATGTAGCTGAGTGGTTAGCACTTCTCCCTTTCAGCATAGAGGTCCTAGGTTTATATCCCTACATCAACTGAACTTAACTTTTTTGTTCTCTCAATGCACATACCTGACTGAGGTTTCTTTTTTCCTTTATTTGCACCCTTTGACTAATTACTAAGGAATACATAGGACAGGAGTATACAGTACCTGGGGTTGAACAATCGCTCAGCAGTGAGTGTGTGTCATTACTAAACAGGCAAGAGACTGACAGTAACTGTCTGAGAGGAGAGGTGATAATGTGCGGCCAGGACTGAGGAGCTCTCCTCACTTGTATCCCCTGGAGATGAGCTGTACACTATCCATCACTAAGGGAGCAGCTCTAACAAAATGGTGCAGAATGTTTAATAATGATGAATTGTATAAATCTTTATTATTTAATTTGCAAGCTTGCCACATCAATTTTACTTTGTGGTAAAACCCTTTTAACATGTATTGGGACTGGAATTTCAGCTGAACGCAGGTAAATTTCGGAAACAAAATGCATATACTGTAGATTCTTTATCACATGTTAACAAGGCCTAAATCTATTTCTATTACTGCTATATGTATCGCTCAGGTCCAGCATATTTAGCTTATCTTCTGAATCTTTCAGTGACCAAATAAGGAAGGCACATTCGAGTCAATGTGGTGATTTGTAAGCTAAAAACACAACTCTTGTGCAACATCTGCATTTTAACATAAGGTCTATTCATACTACAGCCATGTGATATTTTACTTCTTTTCAGCACTCCAGATATTCTCTCCTTCCCACAAGCTGCACTTACCCAGTGGGCGCTGTTAAGTACAGCTAATGGCGCTCTCAGCGGTCGGGATCGGAGATAATCCTAATCACAGCCATTTAACTACTTAGATGCTGCAGCTCCTAAACTGCTAGATAGGTGGCACCCCTCTCCATCACCTGATCAATTCCCCATGCAGGGTGCTGATTGGTGGTGCCATGTTAGTGCTCCTATTACGCAAGTGGTATTTGACCATATAGTGCATCCCATGTTTAAGCTCCCTAAAGATACTAAAACTTAATGGGGCTGCCTAGATTAAATTTAAAAAAATAAAAATGGGCTACAGATGTAATATATATAGCAGATGAAAGTATTGAACACGTCACCAATTTTATAAGTAAATTTATTTCTAAAGGTGCTATTAACATGAAATTCTCGTTCTAACAACCCATTAAATTCACACAGGCAAAGAAATCAAACCATGGATGTCATGAATTAAGTTATGTATAATAATGACAAATGACACAGGGAAAAAGTATTGAACACGCAAACTGAAATGTATTTAATACTTTGTTCAAAAGCTTTTGCTGATGATTACAAGATGCCTTCTATATAGAGAAACTAGTCGCATGCATTGCTCAGCAGGGATTTTGCCGCATTCTTCAAATCTTGCAGGTCTGTGGGCTCTTTCTATGAACTCTAAGCTTTAGATCCTTCCATAGATTTTCTATTGGATTCAGCTCAGGTGATTGGCTGGGCCATTCCAGCAGCTTTATTTTCTCTCTCGGAAACCAGTTTCCTTGGGTTTGTGTTCGGGATAATTGTCTTGCTGAAATGTCCATCTTGTTTTCTCTTCATCATCCTGGTAGATGGCAGCAGATTTTTATCAAGAAAGTCTTGGTACATTTGTCCATTCATCCTTCCTTCAATTATATGAAGTTTGCCAGCGCCGTATGCAGAAAAAAAGCCCCACACCATTATGTTACCTCCGCCAAACTTCACTGTTGGTATGGTGTTTGGGGTGGTATGAAGAGCCTTTTGGATTTCACACATGGTGTAAATTATGGCATCCAAAGAGTTCCATTCTGATCTCTTCTGACCAGACTGGATTCTCCCGGTATTTGACAGGCTTGTCTAGATGTTGTCGAGGAAACTTTAAACATACGTGAACACACTTTTTGTTCAGCCATCGAGTCTTGCGTGTATACAGGTCATGGAGGTTAAGTGCATCACTTGTTTTCTTTTAAACAATTGTATCAGCTATATATATATATATATACACACACTCACCGGCCACTTTATTAGGTACACCATGCTAGTAACGGGTTGGACCCCCTTTTGCCTTCAGAACTGCCTCAATTCATTCGTGGCATAGATTCAACAAGGTGTTGCAACGATGCTCAATTGGTACCAAGGGGCCCAAAGAGTGCCAAGAAAATATTCCCCACACCATGACACCACCACCACCAGCCTGAACCGTTGATACAAGGCAGGATGGATCCATGCTTTCATGTTGTTGACGCCAAATTCTGACCCTACCCTCTGAATGTCGCAGCAGAAATCGATACTCATCAGACCAGGCAACGTTTTTCCAATCTTCTACTGTCCAATTTCGATGAGCTTGGGCAAATTGGGAGCCTCCGTTTCCTGTTCTTAGCTGAAAAGGAGTGGCACCCGGTGTGGTCTTCTGCTGCTGTAGCCCATCTGCTCAAAGTTCGCCGTACTGTGCGTTCAGAGATGCTCTTCTGCCTACCTTGGTTGTAACGGGTGGCTATTTGAGTCACTGTTGCCTTTCTATCAGCTCGAACAGTCTGCCCATTCTCTTTGACCTCTGGCATCAACAAGGCATTTCCGCCCACAGGACTGCCGCTCACTGGATGTTTTTTCTTTTTCGGACCATTCTCTGTAAACCCTAGAGATGGTTGTGCGTGAAAATCCCAGGAGATCAGCAGTTTCTGAAATACTCAGACCAGCCCTTCTGGCACCAACAACCTGCCACGTTCAAAGGCACTCAAATCACCTTTCTTCCCCATACTGATGCTTCGGTTTGAACTGAAGGAGATTGTCTTGACCATGTCTACATGCCTAAATGCCGCCATGTGATTGGCTGATTAGAAATTAAGTGTTAACGAGCAGTTGGACAGGTGTACCTAATAAAGTGGCCGGTGAGTGTATATATATATATACTATTGTAAACGCCTCACTTGCGTTTGGATGCCATCTTGGGCCGTCCTGGGGTACTTTAGCTCTGGATCGCCGCTTGGTTCAACGGATGGCACTCCCCACCATAAGGCACTCTGACCACGACTTCTTCTTCAAGCTGGCCTCAGCCTGTTTTATTCCAGCACAGGTATATAGTACAGCATTCCAGAACAACAGAATAAACAAAACCCTCAGGCCGTCAGGCCACTGACTAAACATAAAGTAGGTACCCTCTCTACTAGTGGTCAGGGCCTATTGCCGAGCACCACAGCCACAGTGCGATACCTGGACAGGCTTCCCTCAGCCTCTTGGGGCCAGAGCCTCGCTTCAGCTCCACTGCTGCTCCAGGTCTGGCAGCAACACGCCCCCGATCACTTGAAGAGACAGGCTTTTTATAGCCATCCCGGGTCTGGCCCAAACTCCAACAGGCCCCGGGAGACCTGGGACGCGGGAACAGCCACCCCACCCAAATTTGAGCTGTTCCCGGGGGGAAGCCCAACCCATAATGGCGGGTACCAGCCATCTAATACACTTCAAAAACCTAGGTTGCGAAGAAGGGAAATTTGGGGGTCCCCCAACCAACCCCAGGTTTTTGGGGGCACGCCTACTGGGGGACGACTCCCCCTAGGGGAAAAAGGCAATATCTTACCCACTCTGCTACACCCCCCTCCCCTCTGATAAGCCCGTAGGTTTTTTCTCCTGACCCAGGCTCCCCCCGGGGGTCAAAGCTCCTATTTTGGGGCAAGTTTTTCCCTAAAAACCTCGGGGGAAACCCTTTTCCCATCAAGCTAGTTGTGGGTCATACCTGCACCCCTTCCCACACTAGAAACTAAAGGGTTCATAGCCACTTACCACCAGTGGGTAACACATGCCACTCTAAAAAACAATGTCACCACCTTCAGCCCGTTCCCGGGGACTTCACGGGGGCTTTTCCCTGACAACCTCATTCAGCGAACGCCCTGTACCTTTTTCCCCACATGGGTCTTGGCATTGTGCCCACTGGGCATTTTTTCCCTATTTTTGGGGTGTCTTTAAAAAAAAACCCCTTTTGGTTGGAAACCAGCAACCCCACAACTTCCCCAAGGGGGCAGAAAAAGACATCAAAGCTCCAGGGTACTATCCACCTTGTCCTAGGGGCGCACCAAGCCCCAAAACCCTGCTACCTCTTTGTCGCAGGTTATGATGAGACCAAAAACCCCCTTCAAAACAAGTCATTGGTCCTCATGACCCGTTTTAAGTCTGCCTCGGGCTACTATTTCCCATGGGAGATCTTAGCGCTGTCAGGACCCTCCTGCAAAGTATGTACCCAAATTACCCAACCCGTAAAGGTCCAAAAACCAGCCCCCCATACTGTCTACACACTTCTCTATTACTTGGGTACACCACTAGCAAACCCCTTTTGGCAGTTTTGGACCATTCCAAAAACTTTTTTTTCCTTTACAGTGAGTATCAGAAACTTGCTCAGGAACCTCCCCAAACCCTCGATTAGGGTGGTTTTCCCCGTTAACGGGGGAGACAGAACCCTCTCCTAACGCTGTTAAAAACCTTACTGCAAAACAAATGGAGAACTTCCTCCCCCCCCTGTATCTATCTCCAAGGGAGAACTCTCGTATCCCTGAGTTATTGGGGATACTGCTGACAAACCTGAAATAGGAATTCCTTGCGTTTACCTCGCTTCATTAAAGGGGTTTTTTTCCTTCCCATCTGAGGGTCGAACATATGACTGCCCCTCATGGTTTTGAAAAAACCCTCTTCTTTTCTGGGTCAGGCTCCCATTTCCCCTTCCTACGTACTGTAGTCTTTTGACCACTGCAGTAAAAGCACTGGACCAAACCCGCAACCTTGGAGAAAAGTTTTCAGGGGCACTAAGGTCCCAGCTGACTGTTTCTTCAACCTGAGGGGTCACTATGGATTTTTCAGCCAGAAAATTCTCTTAATTTCCGATTGGGGCTGCACACATAATCTGCCGGGGCACATTTTTTTTTTTCAAAACGTATTTTAAATCATCGTCCTTACACAGTCCTACTCCACCCCCACACTGCTCTGGGGGACTCTTCACAGGTGTTTTTTCCCCTTGGTAAAAAACCATTTTCCCCACACTCGTCTCCTCATTCCGGGGTTTGCCTTTCCTTTCCAGGCAACCCCAACTGGCCGTGTTACACAAGGCAACCAATCCCTTTTTCCCCACCGCAGAGCCCCTGTTTTGTACTGGCAACCACTCCCTGAGGTAACTTTTTGACAGACCATTTCCGGATTTGCTATCAACCCCCAGACATACCGCACCTGCCAAAATGTTTTTACCACCCATAACCACTAGGGAAAAAACCTGCAACTGCACGTTAATCCGTACCCCACAGTGCGTGGGGTCATTGGCAGACACACTCACCAACTGGCTCGGGGACATTCCCCCCCACGCTTCAGGGCCGCACACTCATACGTTTCCCCAAACAACAAGAGGGGCAGAGGACACCTTGTTGCTAGGGGGCAACGCACCACCCCCCTTACCCCATAGTTACTTGTTCACACAGTGCATAGCTGGAGCTAGCTTTTTGGGTGCAGCTAACCCCTCCTGCACAACTGTGTGACACATACTCATTACCAATACATTTCCCCCAGGTAACGCAGCATGGGGGAAAAAGGAGTTTTTTTAAATTCAGATCCTGCGCTCTCGATCTTTACCCGCTCAGGCATCATGTCTGGGCCTCTGCATGGTTTTCCCCCCTGGGTTGTCACACAAACCATGCCCTGGCGTCCCCACCCCCCCAAAGGGTCCCCTCAATACACCCCACTGGAGCAGTCTTACGGGTCCCTGATTGGGGGCTGCACATGGGGGATGGCCTCTGGGGGGGCGTCTTGGATTCTCCGCGATGTCCATGTCAGCCATAGGTGGGGGGTCCATTCACCTTGAGCTTCGGGGGTTTCAGCGCGACCCTCCGGGGTTTCCCCCTTTAGGGGCAGCGGAGCACATCTCCCCTTCGGGCATCTCCCCAAAAGGCTCCCTCGCCGGGGGGGTGGTAGCAGGCTCCTGCAGGGGGTTGCCCTTGGCAACGGCGCATGAGGTCCCCCAAAAGGGTGCGTCTCTCCCCGACGTGGACCTCTTCTTTGCGGACGGCTAGACCTCCCCGGCCACAAACATCCGCCCCGGGACCCGTCGGGGCCCGTAGGCATCCATTACCCATTTTGGTTGGTTTTTCCTTTGGCGCCGTTTTTTTCCATCTTTGGGGTCCGCACCCCCCAAACCCCAAGGGGGAGCTTGGTTTGCAGTCCACTTTCCTCATACCGGGGGGAATAGTTTGAGAAGTTTCCTTTTTCGCCTCTTGTCTGCTTTAAAAATTGCCTGTAGTTCTCAGTGTCCTCTGTTGTTTAGCCCCTGCTGGGCCACAGTTTACTTTTTCCCGCTGCTGGGCATTTGACTGCACCAATGGCTTTTACTCCCCATTGCAAAAAAGATTTTTCCCCGGAGCAGCAACAGTTCCTTTTTTGGGGGCGTCCCCTGTCCTCCAAGACCCTTTCCTCTTACTGGGCCCGCTCTTTCGGGGCAGAAACCCGGCTCGCACAAGACTAGTATCCGCAGTTTCCTATGCCAAAACCAGCAGTCCTATGCAAATGATTTTTTTTTTTTCTTTTCACCGCTTTTGGGACACCATCTGTTGTGCCAAAAATTTTGCCCTTTGCTGCCTCCCCCAATATGTAAACGCCTCACTTGCGTTTTTGGACGCCATTTGGGGGGCCCTCCGGTCACCGCTTGGGGTTAACATGGCACCCAACTAAGGCACTCTGACAACGACTTCTTCTTTAAGTGGGGTCAGCCCGTTTTTTTCCCCACAGGTATTAGTACGATTCCAGAAAAAAATAAACAAAAAAACCCTTTAGGCCGGCAGGGGCCCCTGAAAACATAAAGTAGAGACCCCTCTCTACTAGTGGGCGGGCCTATTTGCGGGCACCACAGCCACAGTGGATATCCTGGACGGTTTCCCCTCAGCCTTTGGGGGCCGAGCCCTCGCTTCAGTCCACTGGCCCCGGGTTTCGGGGCAACCACGCCCCCCCGATCCTTAAAAGAAAAAGGTTTTTATACCACCCGGGGGTCGGGCCCAAACCCCAACATGGCCCCGGGAGACCGGGGGGACACGGGAAAAAGCCACCCACCCATCTGCAGCTGTTCCGGGGAAAGCCAACCCATAATGGCGGTACCAGCCATGTCATACGCTGTCAGCAACCTAGTGTTGCGGGGACAGTAGAAATTTGGGCCCCCCCCCACCAAGCCCAGGCTCTTGGGGCACGTCTCTACTAGGACGGAACCCCCTAGGGAGAACCAGGGAACTACTCTTAGCCCCCTCGCTACAATAATATATATATAATTATTTTTAATAATATACACAAAAAGCTTTTTACATACACACAAACAACTTTTGTTGCACCCCGTACTTACCCCCAATCTGTGTCTTCTTCCTGGCGCACATGCCCCTTTTACTTGTTTCCCCGAAAAATAAACATAGGAGAGATTTTTTTTGAATCCCGAATATAAGGCACCCCCCCAAAATAAGCACAGGGGAAATCATTGCTGCAGCTCCCATACACGGGGGGCGTCCCCAAGGGTGGGCAAGATAAAGGGGGGAAAAGGGGGGGGGGGGGGGGTTATTCCAAAGCCCCCCCTACCCTGAGAAATGACCCTGGGACATATTGGTTTTTTTTCACTGGGGTGTTGAAGGGGCCTGTTAGGGGGGGTCATGTGACTGATGTCACCACAGGTCCCGAACATCCCAGGACAGGAGGCAGAAAGTACATGTAAGTAATAGAGGGAAGAGGGGGGGGGGTGGGAGAGAGAACAGAGTAATGATACTAATACACAGACACATCTCACAGGATGGCTGATGGGGCATGCTGGGACTTGTAGAACTAGAAGTTCCAGCATGTCACATTTGCCCTCCTTTGGGATAAGTCACTGTAGCTGCCATAAAATATCCTTTACATCTATATATCCTATGGTTTGTGACTCTAAACTTTAAGATATACACACACACTAGTATAGCATGCTATAATTTATTTGTGGAAAAAATAAGACATCCCCTGAAAATAAGACATAGCGCATCTTTAGGAGCAAAAAAAGTGGACAACATCCTTGATTTCCAGAGGTTTACTAGAGTCAGCAGTGTGGTAAGCGCTTTCACAGGAAGTGACAAGAAGAGCCATTGACATTTATCTTCTTGACTGGCTGCAGCGGTCCCTTTACATCACCATTCAGAATCAACGGCTCTGAACGGAGATGTAAGCACAGTCATGTGGCCATCATAAGCAGATAATTTAAATTTTCATATGAACTGGACGACCCCTTCAAATTCTGATCTGTCCATAGTTTAGCTGGGGTTCTACACTTGTGGGCCCCCAGGCAACTGCCCAATAGGGCACTGTCAGGGCAGTATTGATGTCAGGGGCATCAGAAAACAAAAAAATGGGGGGCCACTGATCTAATGCAAGAGAGCAACTGGAAATGGGCATCGGGGTCCAGATGCTATAGAGGGCCATGAAATTACTGAGGGTAGCTGTAAGATGCGTGAAGATGGCATGTCTCCATGCACTCTGCTGGCCTCTGTCCTGTGATGATGGGATCTTTCCTGGCACCTTCAACTATGAGATCAATAAAATACAGTGTGAACGGACCCTTAATGGAGGCACTCCAACCAGCCAGTGTCTGAGGGAATGGTGTATATGGCACTAACCACAGGGCACCAAAACATCACTGATGCCCGTTCTTAAAAAATGGCACCTATAAAGTAACGTACACATCACATTTGTGATATCTGTTCAATGTGTCGGGAAAGCTGCCAACGTACATGCGAAATGTATGGATCGGATTTAATGTCCCAATGGAGGTTGAGAGGATGTCCTTTTGACCGGTATAGATGTGGAATAGTGCAGGAGCATATGCTATTCCATACAATGGCATTCGGTAAAAAACAAATACATTAGAGACCATTCACAGTGTTATTTGCTACGTTCAAGGTATCTGTCAGAGTACCAAAAAAGTACCCCAATGTATACAACAACATGGTTACCATAGTCCCATAAAGATCACTAGAGCAAATGTAGTCCTACGTGCACTATATTTGCTCTATTTCCCAACGGTACACGGGACTCAAAAGTGTAGTCTACCATGTTACCGAGTCCCACATGGAAAAAGTATACAGCTGGGGAATAGAGCAAACGTAATCAACATGGGGTACTTTTTTCTAATACCCCGATAGGTACCTCGAGTGTAGCATATGTTTGCTCTAGTGATCTCTATGGTGCTGCAGCAGCTACATTGTGGTATCTGTCGGATGCCCTTTTTCCTAATACCCTGATAACCACCTCGAGTGTAGCATAGGACTATGTTTGCTCTAGTGATCTCTATGGGGCTGCAGAGGTTACCCCATGGTAACTGTAAGGATAACTTTTTCCTAAGGCTATGTCTACACAGCTCTGGTTTCAAGACGGATTTTTAAGTGGATTCAGTATCCGCAAAAAAACAACCTCAATAGAAAATCCAAGTTGTAGTCTACAAAGCTCTTATTTTCTGAGGTTGGATTTCGAAGTCAACGGTTTTGAAAAATACTTAGAACATGTTCTATAATCCGCCAGTAGACGATGGATTATAGCGATGTTCAATTGAATGGGGCGCCTGAAATCTGAAAACTGCGACAAGAGACATAAAGCGACTGTGAAATACCGGAGCGGATTGTGATTACAATCCGACCAGCATTTTGTCTTTGCCGTGTGGACGCAGCCTAAGGCCCTGTTCACGTGGCGGGTTTGGCCGCGGTTATGGCCAAAACCGCGTCCAAAGCGCGCCTAGTTTATTAACATGGTTTCCTATTGGAAACTGCGTTAATATTCACACGCCGCGGGTTTGGCCGTGGCTTTGGAGCCGCGGCCTTGCCACACGTGTGTGAGAACTCTCCTGTCAATTCTTGGCAGGGAGTCCTCAGCGCAGCGGTCGCGCTGTGTTGCCGTGGGCGGCGCCATGGCTCACGCCGCGGTTTGCCCCCTGCCTATTCATTTGCATGGGGGCAAACCCTCTCCGCAAGCAGCGCCCCAAGCCATGCCCCACCCGCGCCAAGACCACGCCGCAAACCCGCGTCGGGAGACGCGAGTTTGCGGCGAGTGTCGGACAAAGTTTTGGCCGCAGGAACATCTCCATGTGAACGAGGCTTAAGGGTATGTTCACACAAAGTCCTGCAGCAGTACAGTATGCGCCGCAGTGCATCGTGTGTATCGGGAGCTTGCGTGGGGGGCCCATAGCCCGCCGGACCCATAGACATGACTTACTCGCGGCGTGATATGTCACTTATCTCCCCACGCGTACAACACGATCGTATTGTACGAGCGGGGAAAGGAGGCGTAATCCATAGTTCTCAGCACACATCCCGCCCATATTAGAGCGCAAATACAAGGCGAAATGTGTGCCGAAAGTACGGCGTGTGAACATAGCCTAAGGGTATGTTCACACAAGGTAATTTCGGCGCACACTTCGCCGCGGATTTGCGCTCTAATACGGGCAAGATGTGCGCCGAAATTTCGGTAATCCATAGTTCTCAGAGAACTATAGATTACGCCTCTTCTATTGTATTGTACGCGTGGGGAGATAAGTGACATGTCAATTACTTGTGACGAATACGCGCCGCGAGTAATGACTGTCTATGGGGCCAGTGGGTTGCCGCCCGCCCCCCGCACCGTGGGAGTACGCACTGACCAGCACGAGCTCCCGAAAGAAACAATTTATTGTGGCACGTAGTGTATGCACCGCAATACATTGTGTGAACATAGCCTTAAAGAGATATTCACAGAGGGTTTTTTGAATACATTTTATGTACTTTTTACATAGACCCCAAAACCTATTCAACAATGTTCAGTGTGATTTTAAACTGAAATTAAATCGGCGTTCAGAGGATGCATGTTTTACGTCTTTCTGATGCTTCTTTCGGATCCAATCATAGAACTATCATGTGAATTCTTGATCTGTTTGACCATCAGATGCCCTATTTAACACTATAGGGTGTGTTTCTGCTGCACAGGAAACGTATCCAAACAAGCAGCACACTTTGGGTACGTCTTTGATACGATTTATGCAGCGTTTTTCAGTACGTTTTTCGGAGAGTGAACATCCTTACCCTGATACCTTGAGTGCAGCAAATGACGCCCTAGAATGTCTCCTTCTTCTATACAAGGGGCCCCACAATGAGGCATCTGTGTCACATCTACTGCCTGGCGTGATGTGTATTGTGCAGCAATGGTCATGTATTCCCTATGAAAGCATACAGACAATGGTGAATAATACAACAGCTGGAGTCCCTGCATAAGACAGGTAAGCAGCATGCAGTGCACTGGGAGTGACTGCTGGGACTTGTAGTCCATCAACCTGAACAGCAATTACCTGCCCCATAACTAGAGCTGAGCCTGCGCAGTAGCCTCCAGCCGTACACTACCGAGGCTGCCCCGGCTCCTATCCACTAACCTGCCATCCTCAGTCACCGGGATGTGGACGCTCGGCGGCGGCGGCGCTGCCATGTCTGCTGATCACCCGGCCAGCTCCTTCCGGGTGCAGACACCTCACGGAAATCCTGTTCCTGGATACACAATATACAGAGGTCCCGCTCATTCCACGTGTGCGCCGCCGCCCTCAGTCACAAGACGGTGACCGGAGCCCCTGGGTGCGCGGCTGTGCGCCACGTTCTCACTGGTGCACTGCCGTCTGCGGTAACGCGTAGTCCAGCGTGAACGCTACACACCTCCGCTTGCCTGTGTATGTGGTAAATGCTGGGAATAGCGAGCCCCTCTGCAGACATACAGTGCCCCTGTGTGTGAGGGGCCTCCATAAACCGGGCATTTGTGTTAAGGAGACACTTCCATCAGAAAAAGAGTATTTTTGTTAAAACCAATTTTTTTTTAGAATTTTTGCTAGTATTATTTTCTATCAGCAGTCCTATGCAAATAAAAAGGACAGAAAATCTCCTAGCTGTAATAGTGAAGAGATAAAACTGAATGGAAGGGTGGACTAACCTCTCTTTACTACAGTGGCTGCTTGTCTGTATGTAGACTCATTACGAATAGCAGGTAATGACAATAATCCTAATGATATTGTTCTCTGGACGAGGAAATACTAGATTACACTAGACGCTCTGGAAGAAGAACCATCAAGCGGTCCTCTCTGCTGTGCTATCACTCACAGAGCAAGTCACAGAGACATTTACATAGGGAACTTTAAAAAATAATATTAAAAAATCCATATAGTAATCTCATATTTCATCGACGATATGTGGAAAACATAAAAATGTGATGGCACTGTCCCTTTAACCCCGAACGCCTGAAAAGTACTTAAAGGGGTTGTCTCGCTACAATGATTGGGTTTTAATTAAAAGATCTTTAAAAAACAAGCAGCTTTGCAATATATGTTCATTACAAATGTCCTACTGATTTTGAGCTAGCCCTGTTCATAGGAGTGCATCAGCTTCTCAAGTTTCTATAGTAGCCGACCTGTTGATCCTTATCTTACTGGCTGTCAGGTCTGAATGACTCATCACCTTTGAAGACAGGTTGGAGCAGAGAGCCCCTCCCGCACAGAATGCTTCTGTAGTGTAGGGAGGGGGGAGGGAGGACTCTGGCATCTGTGCTGCCTGGATTAACCCTGTGTGTGCCTGCTTCCTCCTGCTATCTACACAGATTGAGCAGAGATTAGGCTGATCAATAGATGTGACAGCAGTGACCCTGTGTGTTACTATATTCATGTTGTCTGTGGAGCTGTAACTATAATAATACTATACAGATCAGGGAGGCTTGTGAACAGTTCATGCTGTGCTGTACTAGGGACACATCCTGAGTAACACTTTGCAGCTTCCATGTATGTGTCTGTTCTGAGAGGGTTTGTTTGTTGTTGCTGGAGATGTGGAGATATGTAAGCTGTTCTGCTGTTAGCAATCATAGACCTCTCTAGGCAGGCACACACAGGGTTAACTCTGGCAGCAATCCCCCTGCCCCCCCCTCCCCCCTGCTGTATAGAAGTTACAGGTGGATAGTTGCCTGTGTGCTGAGGGGAGGGGGGGGGAGGAGAAGAGGCAGAGAAGCTAGCACGCCCCTCAATTCAACTCCCATTCACAGACAGAGGCTGAAAGCTATTAATGAGACAACTCCTTTAATGACCGAAACATTTTTTTAGTTTTTGCCCCCTTGCGTTTTAACAGTTGTAACTTTATTTTTTTCAGTGACGCAGTTGGATGAGGCCTCGTTTTATTCGGGACAAGTTGTACTTCTTGGGAGAATAGTTTAAGTTCACTTATAAATAATTGCAGAATTTTTTTACAACATATTTTTTTTTTACACCATTCACATTTCACACTTAATAACTTGTTTAACTCTACAGGTTATTACGATAGTGTGGATACCTAAAATGTGTAGGGTTTTTTGTGTATAATATATGCACAATTATTTTTATTAAATATTTGATTTTTTTCTATACTATTTTGTTTTTACTTTTTTTTTTTTTTTTTTTTTTAAATCTCATAAAGGGATTAAATTTTTAAAAATTTTTTTTACCTTAGTAATGTATTAGCATAAATTAAAATAATGCAAAAAATTTGTAATCGGGGGTCCCCACCCGTTTTTGCCCAGTCAATGGTTCTTTGACAGCCCTTTGGGGCTAAATCCCAGATTCCCGGGTTTCATTTCAGCCGTTCCCCCGGGGTCTGTTCTTCACCGGGGGTTTTCGATACCCGAAGAGCCCAAAGGGAAAACCCTTTGATTGCGTGTGGTGGGCCTCCCCCGGGAATCAAGGGTTATGGGTTGTTTACACAGGAAATTTTTCCTCCGTGTTAACAAAGTGCTTTTTAAAATCCCCTTTTTAAGGGGGACCGAAGAACGCCCGAAGGGCGGAACTAAAAAAAATTAGCCCTGAGTTTTTCCCGGGGCAAAGGGGAACACGCCCGCGATCACAAAGAAAAGACGCCCCTGCGGTTTTCCCTATGCAGGTCGGGAAATTTCATTTCAATTTTTCAAAGACGCCCTCTTTGGAAACACAACTGTTTTTTCCCCCATGTGAACGCCCTGCAACTTCTTTTACCCCGCCCGTGATAAAGTCCCCTGCTAATTGTTTAATCCCTCTCGGGGTCCGTTCCCCGGCGGTCCCCGGGCGGGAAAAAAACTAAAAAACCCCTTGTTTAAAACGGGAGGTTAAAAATTGTTTTGAACAAGGGCCCCCAAAACCCATTTGGGGGGGAGGTTTCCCCCCCTCACCTGTGGGTTTCAGGAGCTGCACTTTGGGTCAAGGGGTGTAGTAAAGCCCTGTTTGAGTGGGCGGGGTAAAAGGGAAATGGGGGGGGGCTAAAGGGCCCGTTTATTAAAAAAACTGGATCCTCGGCAAAACAAGGTTTTCAAATGGGCCCGATCTTAGCCCTTTTTTTAAATGCTGTAATCTTAAAAGAATAAGGGGGACAAAAATGGAAAACCGCAAGTCTGTCATAGTTTTGTGCGGGCCTCAGAAAGGGGGGAAAAATCTATGTGACAGGTTCTTTTAAACAACCCCAATGTAAAATCCAAGTCGTCCCCATTCTTTTGGAAAAAATTCCCGTCCCCTTTGGGGGCTTTACACGTTCAATTTTTGATCAGTTCCCCTCCAATTAAAAAGGCCTTTTAAAACCAAAAAAGCTTTTTGGGACTAATCAAAATGTTTGGAAAAATGGGGTAATTCCCCTTTTTTTTGTCCCGTAAAACCCCAAGAATCAAAAAACAGTAAAATTTTTACTCACTTGAAAACCTTTTTGAACAATTTAGACAAAAGAAAGAAGCTTGCTGGGAATAAAGGCAGTTTAATTGGAGCGCAGTTAACTGCGCCAAAATTGCGCTGTGTGAAAGCAGCCTTATGAATCATCACTGATTGTGAATCAATTTCTCCTGCTGTTGTGCAGAAAACAGGTAGAAAGGATTGAGAATTAGCAAAACAACCCCTATAAGGGAGTGGTTCTGCAGGTGGGGAACACAGACCTTTTCTCTGTTCTCATCTTTTTTGGCTGCTGTTTTGGTCACATTTGCATATTGCTATTATTCTCACCCCTAGAGGTAGCATGAGGCAGTGTCTACAACCTACAGAAGTAGCTCAGGTAGTGCAGCTCATCCAGGATGGCACATCAATGCTAACTGTGGCAAGAAGCTTAGCTGTGTCCAGAGCAGGGAGCAGATACCAGGAGACAAGTCTGTACACAAGGAGACGTGGAGGGGGGGCATAGGAGGGCAACAACCCAGCAGCAGGACCGTTATCTCCTCCTTTGTGCAAGGAAGAGTAGTACCAGGGCCCTTCAAAATGACCTCCAGCAGTCCACCAATATCCATGTTTCAGAAACTGACAGAAACGGACCATATGAGGGCCGTTTACAGCTCAACATTGTGCAGGGTGATTGGCCTTTGCCAGAGAACATCAATATTGGCAGATTCGACATTGGCGCCCTTTTGGATGAGAGCAGGTTCACACTGAGCACATGTGACAGAGTCTCGAGATGCAGTGGAGAACGTTCTGCTGCCTGCAACATCCTCCAGCATGAACGGTTTGGCAGTGGGTCATTAATGAGGTGGGGGCATTTCTTTGGAGGGCCGCACAGCCCTCCATGTGCTAGCCAGAGACTGCCATTAGGTATCAGGGGGGGAACCTTTAGACCCGTTGTGGGGCCATATTTCAAGTGCAGTGGGGCCCTTGGGGTTTTTAAAATGTATGGGCAATGTAGGCCTCTTTTGGCTGAAGTGTGGGCAAGCAGTTCTGCATATGAAGTTTTTTAATGGGTTGGTGGTGCCCATTCCCAAAAACCCGAAACCAAACGGGTACTTGGGGGGCAATGTCTTGTTTCCATCCATAAATTTCCACGTTGCACCCCAGACTGTCCCCCAAAAAATTGAAATAATCCCGTAATCCCGGTTGGGAGGGGATTCCCCCCAGGAGAACATTCGCCGCCCCGCCCGGAAAAATGCCCCGATGTTGTTTGGGGGGTCATATGAAAATGGAGGGGCCCCAAAATTTTCTGAGTTTCCCCGTTTCCTTTTTCGAGGGATTTTTTCCCCTGACGGTTTGCTTTTTTTTCCTTTTTTGGGTTTTTAATTAAAAAAAATTTTTTAAATTTTGTTTTGTATAAATTTAAAAAACCAGACCCCCAGGGATATTTTATTTTTATTTTTATTTATTATTTTTTTTTGGCCTTTTTTGTTTTCAAACATGAAATTTTGAAAGGAACCTCAAAGGGGCTCTTAAACCCTTTTGGGGTTTTAAAAAATTTTGTAAAAAATAATAAAGGGCCAAAGAGAAAGGAAAATAAAAGAAAGATGAGATTTTGAAAAACCCCTTTTTTCTTTATTCAAAAATGGCAGCTTTTTTTTATAATTTGGGGTTTACCTTTTTGGGGGTGTACACATTCCAGAGCCCAAAATTTGGGACATTACATCCCTTTTTAAATTTGGGTCTTTCTTTTTCTACATTTTTAAAAGAAACACCCCCCTTTTGTTTTAAAAGAATTTTAAAACAAGTTAAAGGCCCAGTAGCCCCTTTTGGCATTTTTCAGGGTGTTGGGCTGAAAACAAAAAGCCATCTTGTAGGGGAAATTTGCATCCCCATAAAAAGTTAAATTTACAAAACAGATTTATATGCAGCCATTTTTTTAAAAAATTAAAGGGTGTTATTGGGTTTTACAGGGAAACTTTTACGTGCAATAAAATTTTTAGAATGTGAGGGATTATACTGACTTTATCTTTAAAATAGAGGGCACAAAAAGGGCCCAGTGCAAAAGGGGAAAAAATTGTAGAGCTTGAAAACGGTACAAAGGGGGGGCAACCCAAAAATAAAAGGACTGGGTGGACTACAGTACACGAAAGATTGGCAAAGATTTGGGTTTTTGTTTAGAGAAAAGACGGTTCGGGGGGGAAAAATAAATTTGTTTTAAAAAACAAAGGGCAATTTTAGAGACTCTCCCAAGATTTATTTATCAAAAGGGCTGTATCTTGGGAAAAAGGGGGGATCCCTTTTGCTTGGGGGAAACCCAAAATTTCTACATAAAAATAGAAAAGGTTTTCTTTACTGTAAAAGCCCGTGAGACCCTTTGGAAATTTTCTTCCAGAGGGGGTTGGGCATGGTGGAAAATTTAATTTAAACCCCGTTTCAAAAAGGGTTTTTGGAGATTTTTGGAGGGTAATAAATTTTAACAAAATTTAGTGACTAGGATTAGGAGAGAGGTCCTTGACCCAGGGATTTTTTGATTGCCGATTGGAGTCGGGAAAAGGAAATTTTTCCCCTGAAATGAGGACAATTGGTTTCTACCTATTGGGGGTTTTTCCCCTTCTTGGATCAACCCCTTAGCAAAAAGGTAAACTGATGGACGACTTGTTTTTTTTTACCCTTACAAATATGAAAGGGAGGTGAAATTTCAAATTTCCCTTTTTTTTTTTGCAGTTTTTTCAATTTTTACCCTTATTCACAGAATACGGTAGATATGATCAGGGAATTGAAATTAATATTGACCCCCCAGATTCTGTTGATTTCAGAGATACCCCATATGTGGCTTAGGTGTATTTGTTAACCAAAAGAGTGAATAGGAGGTGCATTTACCAGACTTGGGGTCTCATTTTCATTGTTTTTATTTAGGCCCCCATTTAGGTTTGGGACCCCCAAAGGGGTTCAAGGCTTATTGCCGGCGTAATTGCGGGGGGGGATTTCCCCCCCAAAATTTATCCCAGGCCGTTGGCGGGGGGGGGGGCCCGGGCAGCTCCCCGGCCCCATGACTGTCATTTTTACGGGCGTACACCCCCTAAATTTTTTAATGACTTTCCCCCCCCCGCGGGATTGCCGACGGGGAGAAGAGAGGGAAATCCTGTTTTTTATGAGAACTGGGATTCCCCGAATGACTGGGACGGTTGGACCCGTACTGCAGCGCAATCGGCGCGCAGTGGCTCAAAAACCCCCCCAAATTAACCCTGTGAAAAAAGGGCCCAAAGGCGATAAAAGTTAATAAACCCTAAAAAGACCCATATTGGAAATACACCGTTTAAAGGAATATATCCGGGGTTTTGTAGTGAGTTTATCGACCCCCACGGGTTTTTTCACAAATTTTTTCACGTTAGGTGGGAAAAATGAAAATTTTATTTTTTTCCCAACAATCTGCAATTTTAGCTGAAATTTTGAATTTTTACAGGTTTCCGGAAAAAAAGATCCCAAAATTTTTTTAAGCAATTTTTTCCAAGTTCGGCAAACCCTACTGGGGTGTAAACTGTGTTTGGGGCATGGCAGGGGGTTTAAGGGGGGGGAGTGTTATTTGCCTTTTGGGGCCAGATGTTGGTAGGTGATGTGTTTTGCAAACCCCCAAAGTCCAGAACAGGTAAAACCCTTTCCCAGAAGTTCCTCATTTTAGATTCAATACTCTCGGGGATTCATTAGGGTGTATTGTGCATTTTGGTGCCAGGGTTCATAGTTTTTTTTAGTATTGTAGACCCAGATAGTTGTAGTTAGAAAGGGGGTTGAGTTTCCCCCAAATGGAGTTTATCATCCCCAGTTAAGGGGAAATCGAAAGGGGAAAACCCGTAAAAATGCTCTCCCCGGTATTGTTCGAGCCCAGGGGGAAAAATTGTAAAAAAGATAATAAAATAAATTAAAAAAAAAAACCAATACAAAACATAAAAAATTTAGCCCCGTGCCCGACGAATTACAAAATTTTTATCACCCCTTTGTAAACATCCGTGACAGAAAGATGACACAATCACAAAACTTTTTTTAGTAAAAAATGTGAAAAACATTTTTTTTTTTTTTTAATATTTTTTTTTTTAAATTTTCCCTCATTATATCAAAAAAATCTAATGTTTAAATTACATAACAATTAAGCGAAAGAAAGTGTTATAGCGTTCAAACCCTCATATACTACAGAAAAGGATAATGTGTCTGGTCATGAGGGGGTAAATGGCCCAGTCAAGCACTGGTTAAGGGAATGTTTACATGGCATAATTTTTATGGAAAAATACAGAGGAAAACCATCTTCTAAAAAGGGAAAAGATTGTAGATCATATTGTGAACTATGGAGTGTATTTTTTCTTGCATAATGTTGCATAACAGTCATAAGTGACACTTATGTATGTGGTTTCATGTGTATATTCCAAAGGGTATGTCTTACTCTATGTGTGAACGTAATGATGTACAACTACTAATGTGTGAACACACCTTTAGAAACCTTTACTGTTCCCCCCCTTACCAAAATGGCAAAAAAGAAGGATAGCCCCTAATTTTGCCATATGCTTTCAGGATCCCGAAAGTATCCGTTCAGGAACAGAGATTGGTCGCATCTGTGCACTAATCTCCATTCTGTTCTATGGGAGTTCAGAGTACAGATAATACACCACTCAGCTGTACTTGAAACTCCCATACAAAATAATGGAGGATAGTCTACAGTGTTCTGATCTGAGACTTTTGGAGATCTGTTCCTGAGATAGGTGTGGGTCCCAAAAGTATGAATATGTTCCAACGTGGCAGGTCTGCTGCGGATTTTAAACAACATATCCACAGCAAATAACAGTACAAGACACGTGGATGGGGTTTTGGAAATGCCATCCATATGTAAGAACAATTTTCTGCAGATGTTCATATCCATTCCTTGGAAAGCTGGGGGTGTCTCATAGATGTTCTATGAATCCATACATAACTCACTTGGCCCTACACGGAAAGCTAATCAGAAACAAAGGGGCACAGCACCCAGTAGAATCCTTCTGCCTTTTTGTTTTAATGATCTGTGGGATCTCAGCACCCAGACTCTCACCGCTCACAACTTCTAACGATGTCACTCTGAGATATCAGAACTTTGCAAAAATAAAATGCACCCTTTAAAATGCTTGATACATTCATTATTGCAGAGAGGTTGGATGAAGTGTAAAGTCCACTATTCACATTTATTACCAGTAAAATGCTAGCAGGTTCAACGTGCTATGGAAATTCCACAGCAAATCCAATCCAGAACCTGTAGGGAAATCTCCCCAAAAATCTGCACTTCCTTGATTCTGCAACATTCTCTGTACAACCATTTTTGCTTTTGGACCTTATTTCAGTGTGTTTTTTAAATAGTTTTTTTCTTCTTTCTACCTACAGGTCCACAGAAAAATCTATAACATATTGGTTTTGTTGTGGATTTTGACTTCCTACATGATTAACAAATTTGCAACAAAAATTAACATGTTGTTAAAAAGCTTCTCCACAGCTAATTACAAGCCCTACAAATTTCTGCATGATCTGATGATGTGAGTGTTAAAATGCAGATCTGTACGGAAAATCCACAGCATATCGACACTGTTGAGTGGGAGGTCACACACCACAGCTACTACATGCCTACAGTAATAGTCCCCTAATGATGCTGCAATAGGCAACGATAGGCGTGGGCTCCACATCCCCTGCTCATCACTTCTTTTTTGTCCCCTGTATTAAACATATATTTCTTGCACAAGGCACTCCTTTTTTTTGTTCATTATGTTAGTGGGGTTTTCTCACACCCAGTTTTACTTAGTTTTAGCAGTTTTGCACTTACTCTGTCTCTGTGGGTGGTTCTACCACAGTGATTAGAATATTCAACTTCTAGCAAGCTGTTACTCTAACAGTGCAGGGGATTGTTATCTCTAACAAGATTACAGATAAAACAATGCTTTTCAGTCTTCAAAGTACATGTATATTTTGTTTAGTGAAGCTAATCTTGTTAGATATAATTAGTTTGCTTCTATCTCAAACTGTCAGTGGGGTGATGTCAGTCCATGCTCTCTGTTCTCAGCTAATCAGATACCATACGTCCGTCTGGTATTCAGGTACCCAAAGAAACCTGTGATCAATTCAGAGCACATAAACAATGCACTTATCTTGAGACTAAACAAGTATTTATCTCCACAAAAATTCCTGTCCTACTGCTTCCCTCAGTGCTGTACCTGTTGTTGCTCCCCCAAAAAAAAGACCAAACAGATAATGCCTGAATTGTGCCCCAGACAATACTGCCCCCTGTTCATGTCACATTTAGACTCCTACTCTAGCCCCCCTCTCAAATATAGACCACTGCTGTAGCCCCCTCCTCCCATCACATATAAACCAGTACTATAGCCCCCTCCTCTGTCACATAAAGATTGGTGCTCTAGTTCCCCCTCCTCTGTCACATATAGACCACTACTGTAGCCCTCTCTGCTGTCGCATATAGTGCGCTGCGCTGCTCATGCCTCTCCTCTGTCACACATAGTCTGCTGCTGTAGCCCCCACCTCTATCACATATAACCTGATGCTGTGGCCCTCTCCTCAGTCATATATAGACCAATGCTGTAACCCCCTCCTCTATCACATATAGACCACTGCTTTAGCCCCTTTCTCTGTCACATACAGGATGGTGCTGTAGCCCCGTCTTCTTTCACATATAGGCTGGTGTTGTAGCCTCTTCCTCTGTTGCATGTAGACCATTGCTATAGCCCCCTTCTCTGTCACATATAGACCTCTACGGTAGCTCCCTCCTCTGTCATCCATTGGCCGCTACTTATATCTCCTCTGTCATATATAGACCAGTACTGTAGCCCCTTCCTGTCACATAAGGACCATTGCTCATCCCCACCTATGTCACATATAAACCATTGCTATAGCCCTCTCCTCTGTCACATATAGACAGATGCTGTAGGCTCCTCCTTTGTCACAATAGAATGCTACTCATGCTGACTCCTCTGTCATATATAGACAACTACTGTAGCCCCTCCTCCTGTCACATATAGAGCAGTACTGTAGCCCCCCTGCTCTGTCACATATAAATCACTGCATATATCTCATCCTCTGTCACATATAGACTATTGCTATAGCTCCTCCTCTGTCACATATAGACCGCTGTTCATTCCCAAAGGCAAATATCCTCCAGCACTCCAAAATCATCAAAGATAAAACGCACGTTATTGAATTGTCATCATTAAAACATGATTAAAAAGTTCAAAGTACAAAAAATTACACATATATCTATGTGTTTAATTTTTTGTGTACTTTGAACTTTTTAATCATGTTTTAATGATGACAATTCAATAAAGTATGTTTTATCTTTGATACATTTTTGGAGTGCTGGAGGATATTTGTCTTTGGGATTGCATTGATTCATCCATCTACAGCCGGGTGGTTTCTTCTTTCCTGTACCACGTATTTACCTGGGTATAGATCCTGCAATGAGCTGAGCTTAGTCAAGCGTTCTGGGTGAGCTGATTTTTCGTTCTATGTTTTTTTTTTGGGCTTAGACTACTGTTAATGCCCCCTCCTCTGTCACATATAGACTGCTGTTCATGCCCCTTCCTCTATCACATGTAGTCTTCTGCTCAAGCCCCCTCCTCTTTCAGATATAGAAAACTGCTGTAGCCCCCTTCTGTTACATATAGACTGCTGCTATAGCTCCCTCTTCTGTCACATATTGACCACTACTGTACCCTTCCTCTGTCACATATAGACTGGTGCTGTTGCCCCTTCTCTGTTGCATAAAGACTGGGGCTTTAGCCCCTCCTCTGTTACATATAGTCCACTACTCATGCCCTCTTCTCTGCTACATATAGACTACTGCTCATGTGAACCCAGCCTAAGGCATTTTTAAAATGTTGTATTTTTGCATACAGATGTGGACAAAATTAAGAAAGAGAGAAAAACCCACAATGGTTATTTAAATATCTTGAAACTGTGAAAAAAATAATGAATTTTAATTTACTGAAAATCAACTAATGAAAATCAGACTGTGGAAGAAGCTGAAACATACAGTCTGGTGAAGGCACCCTTCAAGCCTGAGACAAGTAAAGCAGTTTGCTATTGAGGAGTGGGGCAAAATACCTGTGGACAGGTGCATTAGTCTCATTGAGGGTTACAGAAATATTTTTCAGTGATTGCTTCAAAAGGTTATGCAACAAAATATTAAGGTTTCCATAATTTCTGTCCAGGCCAGTTTCATTAGTTTGTTTTTTTACAAATTTTTGGTTGAACCACATTTCAAACACAATATTATGATATTATAAGTGCTTGGCAGCATGATTTTACTAAGGACAGACCAGCCTGATTTATTTTTATCAACAATCTGGATAGTGGAGCGGTGTCACGATGCCTTTGCGGTCCCTTCTGCAAACTGCAGATGCACTTGTGTCTTCCTCCCCCTTGTGGCAGTCAGCCGCTCTCTTAATGGCTACACACTCTTGCCTGGCTCCTCTCCTTTGCTGTCTCCCTGCGCTGTCACCCAACTTTTCAGTATCCAATGGGTGACTGTCTCTTCTTTTCAGGGCACCTTCCTCTTTATCCTTTGCTAGTTGGTGTGTTTTTCACAGTTTTTCGAAGCATTGTTGCAGTTTCTCGTGTTTACATGATTCTGATCCTTGGCTTTGTTTCCTGACATTATTTGGCACTTTTTTGCAGAAATAAATAGCAAATCTATTGCTGTGCCAAAAACACAAAACACGCCAAAAAATTTATGTTTTTCAGCAGCTTTTGACAGGCAGTGGACAAAAAATGCAGGTCATTTTTTTGTCCAATGCTGTGTAGACCTAGCCTTAGACTCCGCTCCCTGATGTGGTTATGTGCCAACTCTCGCAGTGGACTCAGTGGATCCACCTCTCGTCTCGCTAGTAACAAGCTGCTGTGAATAAAGTGTTTTTAGACTTTGCAAAGCCATTTGACACTGTCCTTAGTAAGCACCTATTGAGTTAATTAAAGTCAATAGGAATACAAATGCTGATGTTTAACTGGATTGAAACCTGGCAATATGATGGTAATCAGAGAGTGGTGGTAAATGATGCCTACTCTGAATAGTTCCCAATTGTAAGTACTGAGCCCAAGGCTCAGTACTTGGTCCAGTTTCATTAAATTTATTTATTAATGATGTAGGAAGGGTATTAATAGCACTGTTTCTATTTTTGCAGATGATACCAAGCTATGTAGTGCAGTGCAATCCATGGAAGATGTTTATAAATTGTAAGCAGACCTGGACAAACTGAGTGTTTGGCCATCCGGTTTGCAAATGAGGTTCACTGTGGATAAATGTAAAGTTCTGCATCTGGGTACTAATAATCTGTAGGCATCATATGTCCTATGGTGTGAAAAACTGGGAGAATCTTTTGTTGAGAAGGGTGTTCTTGTAGAAAATAGATTACAGAACAGCATGCAATGTCAATAAGTCCCTCAATGAGCTTTTTAAATTTGATTTAGCATGTATTAAAAAAGGCAGGGGACTCGGGGGTTTTAGGGTTTTAATGGTCCAATTATTAAGTTTGGGTTGGGGCCCACTTCTGGATATGCTTTTAGTTTTACAAAAAAAATGTAATGGAGTTAGAAAAAAATACAAACAATAAGGGGAAGGAGTTTAAAAAAGAGAAATGTTTAAATTTTAGAAGTAATAAATAGGCCCTAAAAAATATGGGGGAAAAAGCTTTTTCATGTAAAACCCCCTAAAAAAAAAGGAGGGGGGGACCCCCACCTTTTGGGAAAAATGATTAAAATATCCAGTTAAAAAAAAAAAACCCCTTCTGTCCCATGGAAAATGTGAATCTGGGGAATAGCCGGGCCGTGGATTTTGGTCACAGCAAGAACAGTTAAAGAAAAGGGCTTAGATAATTTTTAAATAAATAATATTAATACTTATGTAGTCGTTTAAAACATCTAGATCCAGATGATGACAATTGTGAGATCAGAAATAAAAATTCCTTTAGGGCAGATTGGTTCTTCATCAGTGGGGGAAACATTGTGTAAAATTACCAAACCCTTTTTTTATCCACATTTTTTCCCCACCTTGGTTAAATTGTGGGCATTTGTCTTTTTTTAAACCCCTTTAAAACTATGAAAATATGTAAGTTGATTTTTTTAGGGTTTTTCAGAAAAATTAAAAATGTATTCTTATATAAACTCAAAGATAAGCACTGTGTTTCCCCACACCCATGCTGACGCACCCCCCTAAAACAAAGATAAAATACAATAGTAAAACAACACTCTGTATCTTAGATATAAACAATATACACCTTAACCTTCAACATAATAAAATAGTCTAATGACCCATATAGTGTAAAAAAAACTACGATTTCGGAAAATCAAACAACCCCCCAAACCCCTTTTGGTTTTTTTTAAAGGGTTGTCTACTGTTTGATTACTTCCTCAGCCCCGTTTTTTGGTTTATTTTAAATTAGGGGGTGTTTACTGGTTCCACTAGGTGCAGTAGAAGCAGGTCTGTAGTATGAACAGTGCTGAAAGCCTATCAGGAGGAAAAGAAAGGTCTGTAGTATAGTTACCCGAGGAGGATGCGCCATACGAAGGGATATAGGAATTGGTAGGACATGTTAATGGACACATATTGCAAAGTGACTTGTTTTTTCAGATCTTTTAACATAAAAAGCAATCTTTGTAGGAGGACACCCCTTTAAGTATAAGTAAGGGGTATGTGTACCCGAAATTTAATAAAAAAATAAATTCCCCGTTTTAATGGAAATGGGGGGATTTATCACTATGTCTAACGTAAGGTTTTTGTTCACATGGGCCTATTTCCCCGCAAAAGCCCTGTGTATGGGGTGGGGGGGGGGGCGGGGGGCACCCCCTGACCCCCTAATATTATTTTCTCGGGGTATATGCCGTGAATAATTTTAAAGTCAAATTTGAGGGGAGGAGAGTAAACCCTAGTTCTCATGGAACTGTGGTTACCGTAATGGCTGGGGCGTAAATTACCCCCATTTCGCGCAGTTGGGCTAAATACGGGGGAGATGGTCCCATTTTTGCCGTGTGAACATAGTAAGATAGACAGTTTTTTAATGTTATGTGTTGATAAATTGGTATGTTGAACTAAGCCACTAAAAGCAGTAAAATTTTTTTAGGCATTAGTTTGCTGAGCCCCACCCCATTTCCACAAAGGGACATCCTTTTTCCCAAGGCCATTGCTGCTTTTGTCAGTCAAGACACAGAAGTGTCTAGAAACTGTCTAAAGTACATAATAAATGTGGTCTACAGTGTGTGTAACTTTATTTGTGGTGCAAATTGTGTCCGAATTCTGGTACAACTGATTTGATAAATGTGGCCCATTGTGTTTTGTGTGATGTGTATGAGGATCAGTTGTTGCTGGTGAGCTTCTGTAACTTGCCTTGGTGACGTCACTACTGGCAGCACCTGCATGTGGTGCTGAAAGCTGCCGACCAAGGCATTCAGTTACTCTCCTGCGCTTGTCAATTGTGAATTGAGCTAATTTCTGCACACTCTTTGTTTCCAGTTGCATCTACGCATTACTGTAAATTCCTCATCTGAAGTAGCAGGTCCCTCTTGTTTTAGTGATTATATTAAACATTAGTGACTGTCATGTCGCGCGCTGCGGTCCAATGCCCGAACCGTAGCCGCACTTTCCACTCGGCTCCTGGCACTCCTCTTGCCGCAGTCCGGGCTTTGGGCCGAGGGCGCAGCTGCTCCCGGTGCTCGCTTCGCTGTGAATATACTTACCCGCCCCCGTGCTGCTTCCTTCTCGATCAGCCCGCTGCTATGACTTCTCCTGCCTCTGCTCTATCCCGGTCAGCCGTCCACTAAGTTCGCGTGCGAGCAGCTTTCCTGAATTTAAAGGGCCAGTGAACTGCAGGTATTCCTTTTCCACCTATGGCATTCAGACACGGGCTTTATAGGGATTCCTCTACCTCCCGTTGGTGCCCAGTTGTTGGTGACTGATCACTAGTGACGTCCTTGTGCGTTCTCTAGAGAATACCATTACTGTACCGTTTGCGTTCCTGGTTCTGCCTTCATCCATCTTGCTGACCTTTGTCAGCCACGCACTGTTCCTGCCTAGCCTGTTCTGCCCATCCTCGATTCCATGCTCCGGTCGGCTCCGTGTCTACTCCTTCTACTTCGGGTATCACCGCTTGATCCTGTGTCGGGGTAATGACCTGAGGGATTCCCTGAGGCAAAGTCCGTCCTGCTTTGCGGTGGGCTGTGGCGAAGACAAGGGGCCCCTTAGACTCTGCTCACCGGCGTATGTCACGTCAACTCCACGCGGTGACCAGAGGATCCACCTTCCGTATATTGAGTCCCCTGTGTCAGTACAACTGGGCCGGGGATCCTGTCGATCAACCACAGCCAGACACAGAGAGCCTCGTGGCCGAGACCACATGCCAGGGCACCTGTCAAGAGCAGTTATTCGTGATGCTTCAGAACCTGGTGGCTCGTCTCCTGGAAGCAGCAATTGTCCAGGCTCCTGGACCAGTCTCTGTTCTGGTTACCGTTCCGGTTCCAGAAGCACCGAGCAGTTCCTCCCTGCACCTGCCACTGCCACCTCGCTATTATGGGGATCCCAAGGCCTGCCGTGGTTTCCATGAATCAATGTACAGTCCATTTCGAAGTCCTGGCACACCAGTTTGCTGGGAGTGGTTGGTCGGTCGTATTAAGAATGAACTAGCGGGGCGTGATCTGCCCACCAGTCTGGACGACCTCATCACCTTGGCAACCTGCATCGATATCCGCTTCTCGGAACGTCAACAGGAGGTTCGGCTACAACGGGTGGTTTATCGCCCCTGCAGGAGTCCTCGCCTGGCACCCGTCTTTCAGCGATCTCTTCAACCGGTCCCTGCTCACAATCGGGAAGAGCCCATGCAGGTAGATAGAGCCCACCTGTTGGAGAAAGAGAAGACTCGCAGACGTAACCAAGGTCTGTGTCTCTATTTTGGTGCCCAAGATCACCTGCGTCTGTCCAATCCGTTTGGGAAACTCCAGAGGCTAGCCTTCGTGGGAGAGCCTCTCCAGTCAGTCAGCCTAATCCTTCCCTCTGGTTCCTGTCTTCAAGTTGCCGCCTTTGTGGATTCAGGGTCGGCGGGCAACTTTATTCATTCAGCCATTGTGGACAAGAACCATCTGCCCGTGGTTCCCTTGGATAAACCCCTCTCCGTCTCATCCGTGAATGGGGAGGTTCTCTCCTGTACCATCCGGTACCGCCCCGCAACCCCTTACTTTGCGTATAGGAGTACTACATCTCCTTCCTTGTCCAACCATGCTCCTCTAGCACTCTTCTTCTGGGGCTGCCTTGGTTGTGAGATCATAGTCCTAATATCAACTGGAGAACAGGCAAAGTTACTCTATTGGACACCCAGTGCAACTCTTCCTGCATTTCGGTACCACGTCCTCCACGTTAAGTGGATACTTCGACTCTTTGACCTGCTGTTCCTGCTCCCCCTGGCCTTCCTGCTCATTATTGGGAATTCGAGGATGTGTTCTGCAAAGAACAGGCAGAGTTTCTCCCTCCTCATTGGCCCTACGGTTGCCCTATAGAACTTCAGCCTGGTTCCACTTCTCCCCGGTGTAGAGTATATCTTCTATCCCAGCCTGAAACTGAAGCTATGACGGCATATATCTATATCTTTATATAGGAGAATCTAGAAAAGGGCTTCATCCGCAAGTCACCATCTCCCGCGGGAGCTGGATTCTTTTTTGTTGAGAAGAAGGACGGGTCCTTGCGGCCTTGCATAAACTATTGGGGTCTTAATAAAATCATCATTAAGAATTGTTACCCACTGCCGTTAATTTCGGAACCATTCGATAGAATCCAGGGAGAGGCACAGTCTCCTGCAAGCTCGACCTCCGGGGCGCCTATAACCTGATCCAAATACGCGCCGGGAATGAATGGAAGACTGCCTTTAACCCCCAGGATGGCCATTACAAGTATCTGGTCATGCCCTTTGGCCTTTGCAACATCCCAGCAGTATTCCAAGAATTTGTGAATTAAATCTTCCGAGATCTTCTCTACCACTGTGTTCTGGTGTACCTGGACGACACCTTAATCTACCGCCCAGATCTTGAATCCCATCAGGCTCATGTTCGACTAATACTCTCCTGCCTCAGACACAACCACCTCTATGCCAAATTGGAGAAGTGTTTATTCGAACAGACCAGTTTACCATTTTTGGGGTAAATAATCTCCGCACAAGGCCTCTCTGACAGAGCCCCATTTTTGAAATCTGTCATGTGTCACTTTATGTGAGAATAACTTTTTGACACTTTAACCTATCCATGTGATTCAGAGATTGTTTTCTCGTGACACATTGTGTTTTAAGATAGTAAGAAATTTTGGTCTAAAAAATGCTTGTTTATTTGTGAAAATATCAAATTATCGTGAAACAAATTTTAAAAATTTACCAATTTCAAACTTCAAAAATTGTCTGCATGTAAGAACAGATAGTTATTCCACTCAAAATAGTTTATAACTAGCATCTACCATATGTCTGCTGTAGTTTGGCATCAAA